>CAXAMN010025361.1:183647-307068 GCA_963970005.1 Durusdinium trenchii | reverse complement strand
ATGGTCTGCTCCAGATGGCCAGAACCTCGAAAATCAAAAAAAAAAAAACAAAAAAACAAAACTGCAGACCCCATTGGGGCTCTTGTCTGACTTCGTGGACATGTGGTCTGCAGTTTTTTTTTGGATTTTCGAGGTTCTGGCCATCTGGAGCAGACCATGCAAAAGCCTCGAAAATCAAAAAAAGCACAAAAAAACAAAACTGCAGACCCCATTGGGGCTCTTGTCTGACTCTGTGGACATGTGGTCTGCAGTATTGTTTTTTTTTGTCTTTTTTGGATTTTCGAGTTTCTGGCCATCTGGAGGAGACCATGCAAAAACCTCGATAATAAAAAAACAAAAAAAAACAAAACAAAACTGCAGACCCCATTGGGGCTCTTGTCTGACTCTGTGGACATGTGGTCTGCAGTTTTGGTTGTCTCCTGTTTAGCCTTTCCTGGGTCCCTCTCCATGGGTCTGATTTCTTTTTTTTGCTGGTCTGCTAAAAAAGAAATAAACACTATGTGTTATTCATTTCTAAATAGTTATTAACTCAATTCTAATTTAATGCTATGAATTTTGACTTAAATACAATTTAACTAAATTCTAAATCAATATGTATTCTAATTGAATTTGTTTCATGTCTATTTTTAGTGATAATAAAAGTGGATCTAAATGAATTTTAAACTGTTTTTTTTTGAATATGTAATAGACTTCTATTGTAATTCTAAATTGAACCTAATTAAATTCTAAATTAAGTTTATGTATTTTTAAAATTCATTATAATCAACTTATAATTCAATTCTATTCTAATTTAAATTTGTTGTAATTGTAATTATCTTTGATTATTATGGATCTAGTATTAAATTCCAAATTGAATTTATATGTGAATTTGCAATATATTTCCAAATTAAATCTAAATTGAATATATTTGCATTCTATTTATTGGAATTCAAATTGAATTTGCAATTTTCATTAAATTGAATTATTTGTAACCTAATTTTATATCAATATTGCAATATTGTTCTATTAATTAATTCCTAGGTTAATATCTTTAATTCAATTCTACCTTAGGTCTAGGTCAATTTCAATTTGAATAATGGATTTTGATTTAATATTATTCATTCAATTCCAATTTAATTCCAAACTATTTCTCATTTAATTCTATTTCATGTTGTTTTGCATTAAAAATTGTAATTTTGTCTATTCCAATTTCCAATTGATTTGTTAATGATTTCTAATGTTAACGTCTTTATATAATGTAAATTCAATTGATCTATATATCATATATCTAATTTTCAAACTTGATTCCAATTCAATGCAAATGGAATTCTACTTGAGTTTTGCTTCCATTCTAGAGAATGAATATTATTGGTGGTATGAATATATTTCATTAAAGAAAGAATATACTTCCATATTGGAAAAATTTCATAAAAATCTTTTATGTTCAAAGCAAGATCAATTCCCTAGAAATAAATGCGAATTTCATAAAAGCCAACAAATGAACTATTAGAATTGAATCTGAACTATATAATAATGAAATTAAAGGTAAAATCGAATTAAAATTTGGCTTGCATTGAATCCCAATGCAGGAAATTTGAAGCAAAATAGAATTGAAATATAATTGAAATAGAATTGATCCTGAATTTACATATAGTAGATTTGAATTTGAATTGAGTAAGAATTAAAATAGACTTTTGTTTAAGGATTTACAGTATAACTATTTGCCTTCTAATTCTGATGTATTTACCCAATTGCATTTAATAAGAGCAATACAATTCCCACTCCAAAAGAAAGAAATATGATTTTGCATGGGGACTATTTGGTAAACACTTAGCTTATGGATTTAATCATTTCTATAATTCATAATTGAATGAATAAATATGTTTACCAATTGCATATAGAGCAGAAAATTTACAAATTTCACAACCCTATTAAATAGATATCATTCACCATAAAGAACAAAACCTTACAAAAGAACAACTTTCACAAGCCTATCAATGCAAAGGATATTGATTGTTTATATTGTAATTTTCAGCATTTCAGCAGCAGATAGAAGGCTTTGAAGTAGAGAGTGCAAAAAACACGCGTTTCTACAATATGCATACTCTCTCCCCCCCTCACCCCCCCTTCTGGAAAAGAAATACTGGAGTTCAGTTGGTCATACGAAAAACACTACTCAAAGACTCAAGGAGGAAAACAAAACAGGCTTTACTGGGTCAGACTGGACTCGTAGGGATATTAGAAGTATTATCAACTTAAAACGGTGTGATCATTGACCATCCCACATCTGCCACGAAAGAACAGTTGTTAATTCGATCCAAAGTTGACCCGACCCAACTATAGTATTTTACGAACACGCTTAACACGCATAAATTGTTGTCTGCCTCAAGCAATTCATAGGCTGTACGAGGGTTGCGGTACAGAACAATACCAAATATTCTACTTGATCCAACAAGATGGTCCTGGGCCTTTGCAACAGAATCAGTTTACAGTTCTGTCTGCGTGCTCCACTTCACTGAATCTGCTCGAGCTCCAAAAATTGAACAAACACATGAACAAGCTGAGATCAGGACTCTCCTTTCATAATGGAATGCATGCAAGCTCTTCAAACAATCTTCCTCTACTGAGTGGACGTTGATGATGTACGTGGCTTCCCGATCAGGCTATGACAGACTGGTGCGGTCCGAATGGACGGAGGGAAGCAAAGAAATCTGGTCTACAAACCTGTCCTTAGCATTTCTTTGCAGTGTTTTGCTGTTCATATAAGTGGTAGGACACATAGGGTTCAATCAATCTGATAGGCCTAATCAAGATAAATGGCCCGATTCTGATCTTACAGGAACAAGCCTGTCGAGTTTCCAAAGCGGTATCTTCGAAACAGTCCCCAGCGATGTCGGCCGATAACGAGCCGGTCGGGGCCCGCTAGGGGAAGAGCCTTCAGGTCTTTACTTTACGTCCTCGGGACCGCTGGTCACCTTGATGCACTGAGTACACTTCCTGAAACCATCATGGAAGTCAATCAGGCCTCCAAACTAATAGCGATGTCCTCCAACCTAGAAGCAATGGCCTCCAACCCAACAGCCGTGGCCTCCAACCTAGAAGCAATGACCTCCAATCCACTAGCGATGTCCTCCAACCTGTAGGTGATTTTCACTTCCATGTTAGTAGTGACTCGGAGTATACTTCCCTTGCAGGTAGGTTTTCAGATTGCCCAGCGATGGTGTCGCCCCGCGACCGGATCGACTGATCGGTCCAGAACTTCTTGGGCCACATTGACCGTCCAGGACTCGGCGGTAGGGCATGGGTGGCAAAGATGGGCACTAAAGGCACTAAAAATGGGCGCTACTTAGCAACCCTCTGATCCAAGGAAGCTGGTTTCCAACAGTGGAGATGGGGTCTGCCAAGCTTGACCCCAACGATTAGAGCTGCAATGCTGCAAAGTTAACCAATAGAAGGACATTGCAATTGGTGGTGAGGCTGCGGACCCAGAACATGACCCAACAACCTATGACGAACACCTTACGAAACACTTGTCACGCTTTGTGTGAGTTTCCACACCACCTTCTCTTCTTCTCCATCTAAGCCTGTTGCCAACCAGGGACAACATAGTGTACTATATACCGTCTTTTACCCTCAAAACTTCAATTTAGAACTACCATGAATTACCCATCTACATTCCAGCTGTCCGTCTCAAAGCTCAAAGCACAAACAAAAGGGAGCTCGTTGGTCAATCAGCACACCGTCACATATCATCACCGACAGGTCGACCGACACAACGACTCTTGCCGTCCGCACATTGATCGTCCAGGTGGTCAAGGTCAATTGAGCGATCCTGGGTTCAAACCCTCGCCAGCCGGTGGTTTGTTATTTTTTGGGTTTTTAATGCGCGGTCGTTCATCCCAACGATCTCAATCTGTTGTGGGATTCAAGCCTCGACCTCACAACGTCCCGACATACGTACGAGGTTCCAACAAATATAATAACTGAACAAACCGGTTTCAGCAAATCTGGAAACCCGATTGTCTCTTGGTGTCTCGCTGCCTGCGCAAGAACCTTTTTTTCTGAGCAAAAAACAACGCTCGACACGTCGGCCAGAAGTAGACCAAAAAACTCCGTGGGTAGCCATTTAGCATCCCTGGATCCCAGAACCTTATGATGACCATATATATAATCTTCTCCGGGAGAAGTACAAGTCCGCTTTTCTCTTGGGGGAGAACATTCCCTTGGTATCCCTTGGTTAGATTTGAGCTGTGTCCCTTGTGTCTCTCAATCCACAAGATCAGCCACCAGTGACGTAGCTGGAGGATGTTTTTAATCAAGCACATGCTCAAGAGGTCGCCCTTGTCTTCACCTAAACCTTGCATTCCAAGTTAGGGGCCTTCAGTTAGACCCATCCAGCTTCAGGGCACCGCCTCGGAACTCCAACTTCGCGCGTGACAGATGTCTGGCTTCGTAGTGCCCTGGCTACATCCGGCCGACGAAACATTTACCTTTGATGGTGCAGATCCTGAGAGAGCTCCCTTGGTTGTTTGATGTTGTTTGGAAAAGACAAGACACAAAAGTGCCGAGCTCAAGCTCGGGAGATGCAAACAATCCAAAGCAAAGGCTCGAAACCTTTTTGAAGGTTTGGATCATGACAAAATATACAGTACTGAAATCCTCTCTGTACCGGACGGTTGAAATATGTTGAAATATACAACATTATGTATTCATGGCTGAAACAAAAACTACCAGCAAACCACGGTTTCAGTGAGTCATAGAACATGACGGGGTGAGATCCCAAGTCGCCGCTCCGACTGCTCCCCATTGGCTCTGCCCAGTGGCTCTAGCGTTAACTTCTTCATCTCATCTTGAATGCTCGTCAACTGCGACGATTGCTGGGGGAGAGACGGGGGTGCCTTTGTTTTCGTGGCGGCAGGTTTCCAATGGAGGGTCAAATGATGGCAAATGTTTCGAGGAAAAGCGTTGTGCTTTTGAGCCTCCGTCCAACAATGGTGGAAGTGGCCACCTGGAAGACAATTTGTTTACAAACACGAGGCTCTCCACTTCCGTACTTGCTTGTTGGGTCTAGTGTAGGAACAACACAGCCAGCAACATGACGTGGTGCCGATTTGTTTCCAGGACATGGAGCCGCTGAAGCCTCCCTTCAGTCCCCCCAAAATGTACTTCCTTCATCTGAAACGGACAAAACACAAACAAAACATTGAACAGTAAACAGGTCATAGGATGTCACAGGCATGACCGGAGAAGACATGGTGCATACTCAAGAGGCACATCGAACATGAGGGAACACCACACACGGCCAGTGGTCCAAAGATTAACTATATACAGTATACGCGCAAAAAACCGTAGCAACAAACAAAATGTGAGCTGCGACACATCTCACCAGCAGCTAGTAGTAGTGTAAATCTGGAAATGCATGCATATGCTTGCACACAGCTTCCTTTGCACGCGTATCCGAATCCCAAACCAAGTAGACAAGATGTAAAACATGTCATACCAATAATACATGTGTATATATATAGTTATATATACATGTAAAAGCAGTGTCACCAGGACGAGCCGTTCCTTCAGGCACCTTTGGTTCGAGGCCGAACAGCGGAGAAAAGTGGCCGCACGGTTTGGAAGGGTAGGATCCCTTAGGGCTGGGCCGATCGGCCCGTGTTTTCACATTGGTAGCGGAGCCCCTGCCCACAGGGGCAGGGGTATCCAGGTAGAGCGGTCTTAGGTTAGACGGTGAAGCTCAAAAGCAGTGTCACTTTTGTGCCATGGCATCTTCAAGTGATGGTTCAGCTGGCATGAAACGGTTCAGCGGTGAAAGTCTGGACCCCAAAGAGTATCGTCGCTGGAGGTTGTGGGCTCTGGCCAAACTGGCCTCCATGAAGGATATGCAACCGGGACAACGAGGCCCCTTCATTTTCTGTTTGCTTGACGGATTGGCCCTGGAGACAGTTGAACACCTCACGCTTGACAAGATGCGTGAGGAGAACGGAGATAAACATATCTGGGCTGCCCTTGATGAACGCTTCCCTGACAAATTGGCTCATGACCATTTGGCTGAGTGTCTCAAGGAGGTTTTCGAATTGCAAGCAGTTGAGGGGGAAAGCATTGCTGCCTGGTGCTCCCGAGTGCAGGAGGCCTTCTCCAAGTGCCGCCGTAAGGTCGCTGTGGATTTCCCGTCGGAAGCCAGGGGTTGGGTGTGTCTCAACTCTTCTGGTTTGTCGTCCGATCAACGTGCCATCGTGACGGCAAAAACACAGGGAGATCTGAAGCTGGAAACAGTGGTGGCTGCGATGCGCAGTTGTTTCCCGGATTTTCGGGTGAGCAAGCGACATACAAGAGGAGCCTACATTGTTCATCATGAAGAAGCAGAACCTATCCCACCGGAGACGGGGCCGGCTCCCGAGCCAGAAGGGCCCGATTCTGTTGTGTTTGATGAACTGGAAGCCTTTCTAGCAGAGCATGGAGTACAGGACAGTACAACAGCCAGTTCCGACATCTATGAGGAGGACGAAATTGCTGAAGTGTTGGCAGCAACATGGAAGGAGCGTCGATCTGAAATCTCGAAGCTTCAGAAGACACGGAAGTTCCAACAAGCCAACACGCTCAAGAAGCAGTTCTCCAGAGAGGTGACCGACCTTCAGAAACGTTCTCGCTGCCGCCGATGCAACCAGATCGGGCACTGGGCAAGAAATTGTCCCCAAGCAGCGAGCACCTCAGTCAAGGCAGACAAGGAGAAGGTCAACGGAGCCGCTGTTGTGACACATGAGGTTTTGCTTGTGTCCTCCCCAGGCTATGGAATCATTGACTCGGGCTGCAGTCGGACCCTTATCGGTCAGGAGACTCTGGGTGCTTTCCTACGCCTGTATCATGAGCGACACATGCAGTCACCCACTTCTCGCTCGGAGCAAAACCTGTTTCGTTTTGGCAACGGACAAGAGGAGCTGTCAGAGCGGGTGGTGTCAATGCCAGTGATCATCCACGGCCGCAGAGGCCGAATAGACGCTGCTGTCATCCGAGGCAGCGCTCCACTCCTCCTCAGTCGAAGCACGCTGAAGAGCCTCAGGGCTGTCCTCGACTTCTCGGAGGGAACCATTGCCATGCAGGGCGGGGAGCCCCATCCGCTACAGTTGAATGAAGCAGGTCAGTTCATTCTCAATCTCATGGACTCCGACGAGGCCTTGGTGGTGGAGCAGGAGCAAACATCTCCATCGAGTCCAGAACAGTGGCAGACTGGGCCCACTCGCTTGTGCACGACACGTGAGCAGCGATGTCTCCTGGCTCAACGTCGAGCTTGGAACAAGACTGAAAGCACATGTGTGGTGGCCGAGCTGTTCTCACCGCCACGGTTCAGTGACTATGCTGCAAAACGGGGAGAGAAAGGGCTGTCCTACGACATCAAGCAGGGCTGGGATCTGTTGAAGACATCCGTACAGAAACAGGTCGATCAACAGCTGGAAGATGAGAAGCCCGAGCTCCTCGTGTGTTGTCCAGAATGCAAACATTGGGGGGGTTGGTACCGGCTCAACAAAACCCGACTTCCCTTGCTGGAACAACTGCAAAATGAGCGCATTGCCCAAAGACAAGCTGACTTTTGTATTCAACAGATCAAAAGGCAAATCAAACGTGGTGGTCGTGTGTTGGTGGAACACCCTTGGGCGAGTGACCTTTGGAAGTATCCACCCATGGCCAAGCTGCTGAAGTCAAATCAGCTTGTGGTGCACCGCGCCAACATGTGCGCATATGAGTTGAAGGACCCAGACAATGGTCAGCCGATCCTCAAGACAACCGGTCTTGCCGTCTCGCATCCCGACATGGCCTCTCTGGCCTTGCAGTGTCCAGGACCGGAACATCACAAAACACACCAGATCATTGCCGGACATACACACACAGGCATGTGCCGTAGTAACCATTGTGCAGCATACACCAATGAGTTCGTAGCGACATGGATGTCTTGTGTTCGACCCCATTGGAACCTGTGTCTGTTCGCGTGTCTGCAGGAGAGTTTGTCAAGTGAGGGGCTGGAGCTGACGGATGAACAAAACCATGAAGTGTGTGCCGCGGCTCAAGTGCAAGACCCAGAGAAGGTAAAGACACTAGTGAAGAAGTTACACAACAATTTAGGACATCCTTCTACGAGAACTCTAGTTCGTGTTCTGAAGAATGCCGGGGGTTCTCCAGAGGCCTTGCAAGCCGCCGAGCATGTCGAAGGTGCGTGCGACATTTGCATCAATCGACAGAAGCCGACACCAGCCTTGCCAGTCAGTCCGGATAAGCCGTTGGATTTCAATCATAGGGTAGGATGGGACGTCAAACTCTTACCAGGATGGCAGGTGAACCAACAGATTAAATGCTTGAACATCATCGATTTCGCCACCAGTTTCCAAGTTATGGTCCCGTTCTATGAGAAAGAAACCAATGAGCTCCTTCGTCGCTTGTTCAAAGAGACTTGGCAACGGTGGGCCGGCATTCCGGTGGAAGTCATCACCGACCCAGCGAAGACAAATACCGCTGAAGCTGTGTTCCAGCAATTGGAACAAGATGGGACTCGCATGATCACCAGTGCGGCGGAGGCTCATTCTCAGTTAGGTAAGGTAGAAAAGCATGGACACCTGTTCGAGGTTATCTTGCAGAAGGTGCTAGATCAAGCTCAACCCAAGAATAAAGCAGAGTATGAACAGTGCATTGTCCAAACACTCAATGCCAAGAATGAGTTGTTGAATCAGAAGGGTTTGTCTCCTTGCCAGCTGGTGTTCGGGCGTAATCCCCGGGTACCTAGTGATTTGATACAAGAATGGCCGTGTCCTGTTGCCGGAACCACACCTTTGCATGATGAAATGGCAGCCAGAGCTCAGGCAATTCGCACTCAGGCACGGACTGCGCTGGTCATGGCTCAGGACGACCAAGCTCTTCGAACAGCGCTCAATGCTCGACCCCGGGCTGAACGGGATTTTCTTCCGGGAGACTATGTTGCTTACTGGAGAACCCAAAAGTATGAGAAAGGCATCCGTTTGGTGGGGGGTCGTTGGTTTGGGGTGGCAATCATCATGGGAAAGATCGGTCGCAACTTCTTGATTTACCACAGGAAGAACATATTCAAGGTAGCCCCCGAACACCTTCGTCATGCATCCCCCGAAGAGCGGGTTATGGCCCAAACTGAGGGCAGAGAGCTCCTAGGACTCAGTGCCTTGCTGCAGGAGGGAGAGAAAAACCCCTTTGGACATCAGTTCACGGATCTCACAGGGACACCCACACCAGTTGCAGCCTTGAACAATCAAACGGCTAGTTGTGAAGATTACTGGATTCGTCGAGGTGGCCTCCTGTGCCGAGTGCATCGGATTCCGCGAACTGAGACGTTCATGCCTGATCCAAATGACCCCGAACTCCGAGGTTTGTCCCTTGGGAACTATCGAAAGACCATCAATGAAGACACTAAAGAATGTGTAGTGCATCAGGTCCTGTCCGCACCAGAACACAGAGTCACAGTCTGGGGGGAAACACCATGGACGGGGGAGTCACAGTTCAGGATCAGGGAACAAAGGGCCCGGACTGACAGTCCAGGCACGGCAAGCGCAGTGCCGGCCGAAGCCAGTTCGACGCCCGTCGTTGACACATCCATGCAAGAAGTCCTTCCGGGAGCAGTAACGTCCAGCAGTGCAGTATCTCCATCCTCAACGGTCAATCCCCGGTCAGCTCCGTTCGAACCGAAAGAGGCTGGTGACCAAGAGTCTCAACAATACGGACCAGTCAGATTGAGACAACACTACAAGAGTCCACCACTGTTCCTGATTCGTCCCCCAGAAACAAAAATCGATGACCTCCAAGAGATGTTGACCGAATCGCATGGAACCAAAAGAAGTCTTTCCCCGGAAGGCAAAGCAAATGTGTCGAACAAGTCCTCAAGAGTCGAATCCGAGGGTGATGAGTGCCTCTTTTCGGAGCTCGCTCGTGAGAGTGGACCAGCGCCGTGTGTCGAGGTCTTGATTGCCAGTTTTCTTCAAAAGAAAATGCAAAAAGAATTACACCATTCCAAGAATCCTCCTGAACTTCAAGAACAAATCGACCTGTCCAAGACCACGGAATGGACCACGTTGAGAGACGAGAAACGAGCTTTGAAAGTGATTCCTCCTCGTGAAGCCGATCGAATCCGCACAAACAAACCTGATAGGATCATGACTAGTAGATTCGTAATCATCGAGAAAACAGAAGACGGCAGCAGCAAGATCAAAGCGAGGTGGTGTCTTCGTGGCCATCATGATCCCGACTTGTTCAGCAAAGTGCTTGCCGGAAAGTGCCACTCACCGACATTGTCTCAATTCGGCCGTAGCTTAGTCCTACAAATGATAGTGAGTCACCAGTGGGTGATGCACTTGGGAGACATAAAAGGAGCATTCTTAGAGGCCGATGTCAAAGAAAAAGCACTTGCCAATCCGGTATACGCCGAACTGCCTCCGGGCGGGGTTCCCGGAGTTGAACCGGGTTCGTTGGTTCAAGTGTTGGGAAACATCTATGGGGCAAATGACGCTCCTCATGAATGGTATTGTGAGTTCGACCGAGTCGCCACTGCATCAGGGTTTGTGAAGAGCAAGTTTGATAACTGCTTGTACCTCTGTTTTGGTTCTGATGGTAACCTTGAGGGCGTGCTTGGGGCTCACGTTGATGACACCATTACCGGGGGAGAAGGACCCTGTTATGAAGCCGCAATTCAGAAGCTGAGGGACAGATTTCCCTTCAGGAAATGGAGGTCCGGGACTGGGGAATTCCTAGGCACAGTTTATGAACAAGATCCACAAACCAAAGAAATCTCCTATTGTCAACAGGAGTATGCAGAACATATTCGACCCATCAAGATCTGCAAGGAACGTGCCAAGCGAACCTGGCTCCCAGCAAATCCTCAAGAAGTGACGGCACTTCGAGCTGTCAATGGTGCCTTGAGTTGGCTGAGCACTCAGACTCGCCCAGACGTGGCAGTGCAGACCTCGATGAGTCAGCAGTGTTTCCCGAAGCCAACGGTTTTTGACCTTCTCCAGGCCAACCAGGCCGTTAGGCGGGCACGGCAGCAAGCCGACATGAAATTGAAGGTGCCATATATTCCCGTGAAAGAGCTTTCACTTTGTTTTTGGTCCGATGCAGCTTTTGCTAATTCCACTGAACTCAAAACCCAAGGTGGTTGGTTAGTTTCGTTTACTTCCAACAAAATCCGGCACGGTGCTGATGTCCCCGTTCATTGTTTTGCTTGGAAATCATATCGCCTTCCACGAGTCGTTTCATCGACCGTGGGCGGAGAAGCTCAGGCATTCTCCACAGCAGCAGGGGTCTGCGAATGGGTCAGTTTAATGTTAGCAGAATGCCTAGATGGTCCTTTTGCACTAGAGGAAGCCGAAAGGGTTTTAAGCAGACGCTCGTCGATCGGAATCACCGACTGCCGATCGCTATACGATCATCTCGTGTCGCTGGGACAAGGGGGTGTCTTAGGAGACAAACGAACTGCGATCGACATTGCGATCATCAAGCAGTCCATGCAGCGTTCAGGTTTAGAGCCCAGGTGGGTACCCACCACTCATATGCTGGCAGATGGTCTCACGAAAGACAAAGCCGACCCAATAGACCTGCTGCGCTCAGTCCTGAGATCCGCTCGCTATCAACTGGCCGATGAACAGGCTGTCCTCGAGAGAAAGAAAAACGAACGAGAACGACGCAGGCAGCTAATCAGCAGTCGAGCCAATAAGGAGCAGAGTCAGAAGACTCAGAATTAATTCGATCAAGTTAGAAATAATCTCTCTTGTTTTTGCCGCCACGCCTTCAGTTGGACATTCATGCTTTGTACACTTGTGTGGAGTGTCAATGGGGACACTCAGAAAGACATGTTGAAGCAGGGAGAATGTCATTTTCGTTTGATGCAATGTTTTGTCTTGCGTGTGCTAGCTAACGCACCTCTCCCATAAGTTCACAGTGCAAACACTGTTAATAGCCTCTCAAATCCATGAGATAAGCTTGAGGAACTTGGTTTTCAGATTCTCAACCATCCGTGAGCCATTTTTGCTTCTCGTCAGCTTCCGAGCAGCAAGCGAGGGTGACCAACCAGCACCTCATCCTTGTGTGTCATGGCTTCGAGCAATACTCCAGTGACACCTGAGGAGTATGAGGCCGCAAAGGCCGTGTTGTCTCGAGCTCACCGAGCTGGGGTGGCTTCCCAAACTGGCCAATCCTCCTCCACCGGAGGTTCGATGAGTGATGCATCGAAGCGGCTCCGCGACCAGCGTGACATTGAGCTAGATGAGCAATGGGAGCCCGTGGCATACTCAGAGCCAGAAAAGCCCATGTGTGAGGATCGCCTCAACCCATACAAGATGAATGACCAGAAGCCCATCATGAGCAAGCCCGAGACTTCGGTGGTACTACCACCGGGAATCTCGTGCATCGCCGACTGGAGCACGACGATCTGCAGGCTCCCCAAGGTTCAGAAGCTAGGCATGACATATGCCGAACTTGTTGCCAGCCGTGATCATCACGGATACCTGACATGGATCCAACAGCACGGCAAAGGCCGTGGAGGAAAGTTCGAAGACCTTGCCTGCTACCTTGAGGCCATCCGATTCGCCGACTCCAAGGGCTACAGCAGTGATCCACAGAAGACATACCCCAATAGCTGCGAGAAGCGTGAAAAGAGGTAATTCCTGGTGGTCATGAAAAGACAGCTGCACAATGCTCCAAGCTTCGAAGTTTGTGCCAGAGGATGCATGAGCATTTTCGTATAAAGTAGTTGGAGTGTAAAAGCAGTGTCACCAGGACGAGCCGTTCCTTCAGGCACCTTTGGTTCGAGGCCGAACAGCGGAGAAAAGTGGCCGCACGGTTTGGAAGGGTAGGATCCCTTAGGGCTGGGCCGATCGGCCCGTGTTTTCACATACATATAGCGCCGGACACCCACTTTTAACACCAATAGAACACTAACAAAACCGCTACGCTATGCACTGGTATTATCTCTAATATCACTTCTTAGGTGGAAGTGTTTGACACAAGTAAATTAATCTTGGCTGACAAACCTCTCCCTCGGCTTCCGAAACGAAACCATGCCTGTATCAACTTGGTCTTATCTGTGAAAGGGGAGCAAAACCTATTTGATATACTTAGAACTTGCACACCCAAAGTAGTTTCTTGTGCAGAACATGAAAGAACTTGGACACGTCAAAACACTTGGAAACACTTGGAACTTCCAAGTACATGTCTACTGTCTTGCCGTATTACCAGTAACTGAACTGACATCCCCCCAGGCTATTTCAGCGCGCTGGGCCCCCTGGCGTCGCCGGTGGAGGTGCTTTGGATGGCATTGAACCAAGCCTGGCACCGTCGACGACGCCGCTCTGCTGATGCCCGCTGCTGTGGTCTCACCAGAGACAGGAGGGCCCACTGGTGGAGGCCCCAAGCTGCTTGCGTTACAACAAAGGTCAAAGTGTTTTCGATATGTCCAAGCTGCTTCCTACTCACCGTTTTGTGTCATTCAAGCTGCTTCGGATCATGCATACTCCTCTTGCAGCGCTTGATAGACCAAACAACTCCTATATATATATATATATATGGCTCAATTTGGGCAACTTTGTCTATGTTGCTCACTGAGTGGATTGGTGCTTTTTGTAGAACACGTTGAAGGTCGTTTTTCCATGACCTCTCCTGCAAGGAAGCTTCACAAACAGGGGTCTTTAGTAAAGTCTTTAGTTTCATTTTTTCTTATGCCGTTGCCTGTTGGTGACACTCTCTTTGTGCTAGATTCTTGGTTGCACGTGGCTTCTTATTGCACTGCTCCAATCTTGCAACTGGTGCTTGGTCACCTGTTCTTTTCTCTTGATGTTCATTCTGCGAAGAGGCTGCCTCCACAGGGGAAAAAAAAACAGTGCCTGTGCATCACTGGTGGAGGGTAGTAGTTTACTAAATCGAAGCACCAGGATCAATTTGTGGAGTTCTCAAGAGTTTCCCAGACCCCAGGATACATGGCGTTGATTGATACACAAATCAAACAGGTGCCGGATGGCTGTCTGGCACATCACATCCATGTTTGAGCGGCATATGGATGAAACCCTCTAGGATGGATTCCCTCGTGTTGAAGCATCATTTTACATATATACCTCCATCTAGGAACATTCCATGAATATTTGATGCTTGGCCAGTTAGTCATCAATGAGTTGCCTCTGATTGAAACATACAATCTGACGATTCGTGTGTTGGACTGCTTAGTGGAGATCTCCAACTTGAAGCATTAAAACAACTTATACTTGCAAACATCCACTTAGAACATTCCTTTTCCAAAACCTGAATCCCTTTACTCAGAACATTGTTTTTAGAAATCCAGGAATGCGTACTTAGAACATCCAGGAAGCGCTCGATTAGAAGATCACGCGCCAGCACACTTAGAACCATATCGACCTGCCCAAATCCTTTAATGTCTCATCCAAACAATATTAGATGCATGATATTCTCTAATGCCCCCCCAGGGGCCTTAGGGAATATTCAAAGTAATTGCAGCTTCCTATCCACATGAAATGCCGAGCGCTGAGACCGTCTCAGACCGTGCTTGTTTAAGCATGTTTGTACCTAGCCTTCCACATGTTCTATGTGTAGTTGCAGGCTTTGTTCTATGTTTGTGGTGTCTCGTTCTATATGTGCCTTTGTGTCCCACATGCTAAACACCATGCACTTAGAATGTCTGTGTTGTTCTAACCTATGAGTGAAACGAACATCCTGATCAGGAAGATTTGTTCCAACATATGTTCTAAGTATCAGTACTTGTCTTACAGTCAGTATATATATATATGTATGGCTGTAGGTCTCGTGGCACCAGGAGGCCGACCGTTTTTTTTCCCCAGGAAACCCCGACGTCCAACGTTTCGGAGGTCAACCTACCGTTGTGATCTCGGGGCTCCAGGTGCCATGACCCACAGCGTAAATATAACAATAGACTTGGAATGTGACCCGCATTCATCTGAAGAGAGTGGAACTCATAATGACAATGAAAGGGTAGTGACTACGTGCGGGGGGGGTAGCGAAGAAAAACACATGCTGCAGCAGGGTTGCAAGCTGCCACCAGCATCCCAAAATGAATGAACCCCTAAAATTCCTTGAACCTTGATGGTTTTGTTGGACAACACCCGAAAGCGATATTGAAGTCTTGCGTAATTTACACAAGAATTGGGTTGAATTGAGTCAGAATCAGAATCCCACCGGTGCACAAACAAACAAACACACAATTGTAATAAACACTAAAGAGCAGCTCTAGAGCAGCTCTAGTTTCACGGCAGCACTTTTGACAACAGGATCCACCACTGAAACCGGCACCGCCCAAAACCGGCACCGAAACCAGACCGTCTGCTGCTCATCGCCGTCCGTGGTGGGGCCGGCATCGCCCTTGTAAGCCAGCGTCACGTCGGAGCCCCCCTGTGGCAGCGTCCTGAAGGAGTGCAACTTCGCAGGAAGCGGCGATCCAAAATCATGGTGAATCCCGGGGTGCAAGGACAAGTTTGAACATATAAACACCCGTGGAAGCTACCCAGTTTTGGAAATCCCGGTGACCTTCATGTTTAAGGAGTGTACTTGGGCCAATCTATCGGCGAAGGAGCTTGATCCACTGACCTCCGTGCATGTGGCAAGGGATCCACGGAATGCGCACCTAGGATTCAGTAACCTCCCCATATTAATGAAGCTTAGCCAGCTCGAGCCCCCAATACTGAACTAGTTTAAAGCATGAATTTCCACATTGACATCCTTTAATAAAAGTAATGTTTATTGGCAAAAACATACAAAAACTGCCCCCCTATTCATCAAGCCTATTTGCACCCGAAAAAGGCAGAATTGTTCATTATATATCGTTTGAAGCCAATGTTCTGCCAAACAACCTTTGTTCTACAATCCCTATAAACCCTCTAGCAAAATTCTATCATGTTCCCTTATTAAAATCAATCAACATTTTACAGGTTTTCAAGCTCGCAACGTGTACTAAGAGTGCCTTTCACACAGGCCTCATGGTTTACATACACAGAATTTCATCCATGAGGTCATCATGTTTAGTAGGGAGATCTGGTCTCCAATACCTCTAATCTCAAACCTTCTTGACCTTGTTGACCTTGAACGGGGAGTGATTTATCCTACGTCAAAGAACATGTATCCAATCACCTTTTCAGAGGGTATGTGGCCGGGATATCGACCCAATTCTTACCCATTGTTCCCTCACATGTACCGTAAATGCCGTGAAAGTCTTGTTGACTCCAGATGGGTCGCCATCGTCCCGGTTATGGTATCCATTACCGTGGCCACCGTTCGATCGGCCCAGTCATGGGATGATCCGGAAGACGCGGACGTCCCAGGGCTATATCCAAAGCTGACACTAACTAGGACGAGATGTAGCTAAGGCATAGACTCCAACTAGGACGAAAGCAGTTACAACATGTTACAACTTGCTATAGGAAAAACATGTTATATATCTGAATCTAAATATTCAAACTCAACCCCCAAGCAGAGAGGTAGCCAGCAAATGCAGTGAGAATCGGGCACAAATAAAATCTGCTGGTCCTGATTGAACTGTATATTCTATCTGCGAGAGAATACAAATCTTGTCACAAGAACCACAAGAGTATCAACCAGTATTGTACTGAAACTATTTATCAAACAAACCAGGACATATCGATCCACATCGATCCACTAATCCAGAACAGCAGCAACAGCAACAATCACAATCACAAATACAACTGCAGCATGGCACCGTGCTGCAAGCAAAACCAGGGTAGCACTTAACACGTGTGACAGTACAAGTGGTAGTAGATAGTACAAAAGATCTAACTGAAGCAAACACAGGAGAGGTAAATGCTCCCATGAATGATTCGATAGCACGACAATATGTTGTCCAATGTCTTCTCAGATCAGTTTGTTCTATCTACACATTCTAACTCCGTTTATTCATGTTCTGTATTGTTCAACGATAACTTAGAACAGGCTAAAACCAGTTTCCTGGACTTCAAACGTCTTCCCACTTCATGTCAGTTTTCATGCGAAGACATACGCAAGGGGAATCTGGTCCATTGCATCTTGCTTCCGGATGGCTAAGTAAATTCTTTTTATGGAGCCTCGCCAGGACATCAAGTTCCACCCTACCACGAGGAATTCCGAGGAACCAAAAATGGTGTGTGCATATCAGAATAGGGAGAGCACCCAACCAATGGGTCTTAGCTTGGCTTAGATTCAAAAGTCGGGGTTCCTCCAATGTAGGGATTCTCGTAGGCATGGTGAGCTGGTACACGAGAACCTGCCTTCCCCAGCAGCACAATGGAAACACCAACCAAAATGCCCGGCAACAAGTCCTTACACCCTGAATGGGAAGCAAAAACACTCAATCAAATTGAATCAACTTGGAGTGTGTATTAAAATAGGGAGACCCCCCGCCCTTGTGGATACCCCCCACAATATGTGGGAAGGTGCCGGTTTTGGGAAGCGTTCGCTCTGAGATAGCTGTCCACAAGTCGTGGTACCCACCCTTGGGTTTTGCGGCTTTGCTTCTTTAGGCCATCCAACCCGGCCATTGGGTTTGGCGGTTTGGCATCCAAACAGAAGTTGTAAAAGGAAACGCAAAGAAGCTGACCCTGCAACAGGTCCTGATTTCTTGATGACCCTGATGGACCAGGTTTTTTGGGGTCCGAAGATCCAGTTGATTGTTCATGGGGACAACCAAAAGAGTTCTGCAACAAAAAACATCTCATAATTATCCCAACAGGTCGCCGTCTACTTCCGAGGCTTCTTACAAATCATGTCATCTTCATCGCAACAAAACTCTTCTGCCCCCATCTGCACTGCATCTGCGCGTCATTGCACTTTGGTTCATATTGAAAGTGCTTCTCCACCATCTCCGTGGAATCCTGCGAGGAACAAGGTCATGGACCGCTATGGATGCATCGCACATTCCTACAGTGGCGGAACGAGGAACCATGAGGAACCTCTGGAGCCTCCAAACCGAAACACCCCTAAGGTGGGTCATGCCATCTCTGAAACAACGCAAACACCGTTTAAGGGTTTCATCCAGCGGAAATCATGGGCAATCCAGCGCAAACATCCCGTCATGCCTTCCCACCAAACGAACCTCCGCCTTTTTGAACCTTCTAACCTTCTGACATCGAAACCCTAACAAACATCACAACGTTCCCGACTTGAGTTGATCACATGCAGACCAATCTCAAACAGTCATGTCAAACCCAAACCTGGCAGCGATGATCAGTTGGGGGAGCATTATTGTTTGACCAAGCTTGACTATGTTGCCGCAAAGGCATGCTTCCCGCAAGCATGTTCATGAGATTTTGAAAGTGCCCAAGTGTGGAGAAGCAAGAAGGGAACATATGTCTGGTCTTTCAGCTCATGCAGTTCTTGGTTCTTTTCACCACACACCTCGCCCCGTTCCCCCAGTCCGTGCCCAAGGCTGCAATGAACATCGCGTGGTAAATTCCTGTGGCGAAGACGCTTGATAGAGTGTGTGTGTGTGCTCTTCGGCAGTGTGTGTAGTTTTGACATCTATCCATCTATCTCTATCTCCATGTATCTATATCTATATCTATATCTATCTATCTATTTGTCCATCTCTCTATCTCTCTCTATATATATATATATCTCTCTCTATCTAACTATCTATCTATCTACCTATCTATCTATCTATCTATAGACAAACATACATACATATACACATATATATATATACATCAGTTGCAAACGTCATGACATGTCCTGGCAAATGGAACACAAACGATGGCAACTGCCAAAAAGTTATTCAGGAGGATTCACGGCTCAACCTACTTGAGCCGGGGCACGATCATGTGGTTATAACCCCAAGACTATAGAGGTACCAGTGTGGTAGACACCTGCAATGGATTTTGTTTGCTTTTCCGTCAAGCAAAGCTTGCTTTGGGTCGGGTGGGTATGGAGCATGGCAACTGCACCCTCAATTAATTAAGCGCAAATAGAGCACGTGAATCCTTACTTATACATACCGGGTGATCGTGGGGTGGGTAGTAGGGCCATGACATCGTATTTTGGTATGAATCTGTATGAATGTGCGAATCCAACTGCAACAAAGACATTGCACAACAACCTTTATATAAACACGTCTGACAACGCCTCCACTTGGTGCCCCCGTGCAATGCACCATCAATGCAGGGGGCGCCTGAGCCCCGGTATCTTTTTTGCGTAAAGGACTAATGACTTGGATCCGCACCTCCTGACACAAATCGTGGATGTATGGAACAGTTCGGCCACTAATCCGCTGAAGACTTTCCGGGAGGGTCTGCGGCCTGCTTCCACGGTTTGAGGGATAGGGAGGGTATGAGTTTCTGTGACCTACATGAACATGAACAGAACATGCAGAAACATAAAAATGGCCAGGGATTCCAGTTGTTCACGAACAAAGCGCGGAGTGTGCCAACTCGGGCACACAGGTGAATAAATCACACAAGTACGCGTACACTGCACATGAGGGCGCTTGTTGGTGCCAATCGTTGCTGTACGTGTCGCAAAATACAAGATCGGAAGTTAAAGGGGTTCAGGTTATGATCACTTGGCTGTGGATCATAATCCGGAGCCAAACCCTGGTAGAGTAGTCTATGGTGTTCATTCTCTCTGTGGTCAACCAGGGTCGGGCACTGAAATGAGGAGGTCTCCTGGAACTCACCGAAGCATCGAAAGTTTCAGGCACAAAAAACCGAAACCCATTTTGGCGAAAAAGCTCCTATTAGCTTCTTGTTCCTAGTAGTACGGCCAGGAGACCCTAGTAGCGTCCTTGCTCCTAGTAGCGATGCCAGGAGCCCATAGTAGCGAACATTGTTCCTAGTAGTTAGTAGCTTCCTCTACCCCCCCACCCATCTTGCGGCCACAGTTGCTCTGCCACTCACCATCCGCGACGCCAGAGAAGGCCGTGTCAAAGTCACCGCAAGTCCTTAGATCTATGAGTTTGAGTCGGGTTCCAAGTCTACTGGGAATATATATATAACTTCAAAACATTATTCAACATGGTGGACATCATCATCCAAATCATCTCGATAGGCACCCTTTGAGTTCCAGTCACGACCAGGTAGACCAAGAGCGTGCTAGAAAAATACTATCTATGTTTCATCGAATCTCGCCTCCTGTTCATCAGCTAGTTGCACTCCCAAGTTCGTTCGAAACAACAAGGATGGAGGCCTTTGCTATTAGGCTGGAGATCCATGAAAGAATTTTACAGGAAATTCCGAATGAAACAGAACACATGTTCCAAGGATTGTGAAAAACCGCCATGTTCCAAGGAACTTCTCACTGGAGAACGTCACCTCACCTTGAACCAAGTAGTGCTCCTTCGGTGTGGGGCCGGTCGAACGGAGGTCACGGCATGAGGGGATTCGAAGGTGAGATCTTACAAGCACCACCCAGTTGAAAAGCATCCCTTTATCCTGTCATTGTCCGAACAGGGTGAAATTGCATTTGGACGCTCTTTAGCTGTACTTACCAGGTCAAGGCAGGTATTTTGGTCAGAATGTGGACTTGGTTGAGGCCGGAGTGCTCCGGAGTCTTCAACTCATCCCGGTCCGGGGTGGGCACCGTCTTCAAAAGCATTCCAACCGGTGGACCCAAGAGGTGCTTCACAAAGCGTTGAAGCAGAACGGTCTTTCAGAAGCGCAAACACTTCATGGATGGATGCCTACATTCGGGTGGTTTGCGGGGGTCAATGCAGGCATGTATTAAAATCACGTATTCCAGTCCCATTAGTCGTGTTTGGGAAGGGCATTCTGATGCATTAGTTGAACGTGACAGTTGCAATTGCAAGGATCCACACCCCCTGGTGGCAGGCCCACCGGTTGTTCTCGAGATGTCTCACTGCAGATTGAAGTGGGTCACTCATGGGAAATGTACTGTATGTGTCCGCTACACATGAGGGAAATAATATGAAACAATTGGAAATAAGCATGCTGAATGCTGAGCAAATAAACACACACACACACACACCCACCTCGACACAGTTTAGATCCTATTGTAGCAAAGGGAGAATGAGCTGCCGGCACTGTATGTCATGACTACTTGCATCATGGCTATAATGAGTTTATTTCACTCACGATATCACAGTTACATTCCATGCTTCATACTTGATACTATGAGTCTCCAAGCATGATAAGCCAAATTCCAATTCTCCCCATTTGGACGGGGATGTCCACTCTGGACTCGGGGGTTCATGTTAAGTCCAAGACGACCATGATAAGCCATGCACTTATTCTCCTCGAGCTAAAGCCTTCGGTCCAAAATCCTTTGGCCATGGTTCCTGTCACAACAAAACTACTGCAAAAACAACCAAATCTCTGGAGTTCTTCCGACAAGTCCTCATCAAGAATGCTCCCAAGATGAGTGGGTATCAGAATCGGAGTCCCCAAAGGCCCCCAGACCAGAAGAAGGAACATAGGTAACATAGGCCAAAACATGCCCAAACCCACGTCGAATTTGGCCTCCCCACAGGTCTCCTATTAAAAACCACACACCAAAAAGAGGTGTTTAAAGTCCAAGTCCGGTGTTCAGTTCCCTGCCTGACCCGACAGCTTCCTGGCTGCCGAACGGGCGGATGGGGCGGATGGGGCTTCCTGTCTCACGAAACGCACACGGACACAGCCGGAGGAGGGGCATGACAGGGCAAAATTAACAGGTCCTTCGGTGACCTTTGTGTTTTTCGTTTTTAACCTCTTATGTGGATTCATTTGCTGGTCCTGTTTCTAAACGGAGCACCCTGTTCTTGCCTGTTCTTGGGGTAAGAAAAAACATGTCCCATGCCATGTGTCTATTTCCGTGACACGGTGAGATGGCACATGAGCAGCGGTCGAGAGGCGCTTTTCGGGTCGCTCACTGGGCGAAATCTCAGTCCCTAAAACCCAACCGGGCGGAGAAATGTCTTGACCCAAAGAGTCATGTCTTCGCCCAAAGAGTCATGCGTCATCGACTCTTTGGATGTTGCAGGAGGTTGCAGGAGGTTGCAGGTCTGTTCCCGTTCGTAAGATCCTGAAATCCTGAACTACTTCATAGAGAATCACAAATCCCCTATAGAAAAGGGTTCTACTCTCTCTCTATATATATATATATATAGTACTGTATATATATTGCGAGTGGATCTTAATCAGCGAAGTTTGAAGCTATCACTGACGGTCCATAAGCGGCGTAGCGTCGGAACGGAAACCGCACCTTTTCTAGTCGCTTGATCCTTGAGCCAAAGTACATATGGTACATATATATGTACAAGTTGCACTGTACGTGTCGCTGCACTTCCATTCGCATATATATATATATACATCCATCCCTATACAGCAGGTGTTTTGGGGGTGAAATGATGTGAACCATGTTCCAAACAACTCCATGTCGCCTGTGGACCCTGGACCCTGTGTTTCGGCCCTCCAGCTGCGAACATGGGGTCCGTTTTTTGTCCAAAGGTTTCGACCCACGGACCCGTGGCACTGGACAGTCCATAAACCACCTAAGTTGTAAGGTCCTGGAGTCCTGGCCTGCTATTTATATTACATTTTATAGTATAATATAGAATCTACCATCTATAGGGGGCACATGAGTGTGGCCACAGATGATGTGTCTCGCGATTTGAGAAAATACAGATCGACCCAGCAAGCCTGGCAAACCTAGTTTCTTCGCTTCAAAAAGAGATAAACAGAGTAAAGCCAGGCAGCCAGGCTTTTGGATGACTACATGTTAAATTCAATCGTCATTCACTGCTGGTCATTCATTCATTGGTGGTCCACCCTTCTCCACGCAGGGTTGGCTGGTGCCTTCTCTTCTGTTGGGCGGCTCTTTGCTTGGCGGCCTGGCCCGCGGTCCACGGCGTCGTTTTTGATCGCAGCTCTCCACACCAAAGCACTCTGCATGGGATACTTGCCGGGCCACAGGTGTGCTTCTTATTAGGGATCAAGGATGATCAAGGTGTTTTCTTCAGGCAAGAAGTATCTGATTGATATATGACGATATATGATATATGTATCACTCTGCTCACATCCGCCCGTCCAACGCAAGTGGGAGCTTCTATGCCAGACCATGCCAGACCCAGAACATAAATGTGTGTTTGACAATGCAGCTTCTTTGAAGGGGGATTGCACCTCAATTCTTCTCTTTGGATGTCTTTGGATGCAGCTTCTTCTCAGCCGATTCAACGGAGCCTTCGGCCTTCAGCGGCGATGGATTCCGGCCTTGCGGGTCTTGATCAACCACTCGGCCTCGTTCTTGCGCTGAATCAGCTGGAGCATCGTCGGAGGAGGCTTGCCCTGGAGTTCAAATCCGGAGTGGACGGGTCGGAGGAGACGGAAAGAAACCGCACGACGCGTTGGCGTTGACCAAAGGGACTTTAAGATGAAGGCTTTCTGGTTCTGAACGTCATTGAACACGCTGAATCAGAGCACAAGACATCGGTGTTCACTTCTAGCCGTAGCTTGGCCTTGGTGAAGAAGACATTCACACGCCAACGATTAAGAGGCTTAGAAACCTGATTGCAAGTGCAGTCAAAGTGGATACAAACCATTTACCAAGTATATATCATATCACAACATCCAGTTGGACCTCTTTCTCAGAACCTTCTCTAGGGTAAGTCTACATCTAATTACTAATCCCAGGATTCATAGAACCCGAAAATGGTGTCTTTGCAGGTGAAACAGGGCCAAGACTGAGAAAGAACCATATCGACAGCATTCATTTCACAATATTTCATTCAACACATAGGACTGTGAAGACACCTGCGCCAAAAGCTATGAGTCATCATGTCATGATCATGGTCACGTGAACCAAAGAATTGCACTCCTGGTCGCTCTCGGCGGAATGGCGGATCATGGCGGATCTTGTCAAATCTTCTCAACTTCTGACCGCCAATTTGCACCCCTTCCATGGAGCGCATGAACAGGATGCAACATGATGCACCCATGATCAGCGCGCCTGAGCACGTTCCGCGGCACGCCAGCCCTTCAGCAACTCATCCGCCTTGGCTGCAAAACGTTCCGGTCGACACGAGGGAAGTCCTTCGGGCCATTGAGGTGCAGGGATTGAGATGTGTCAATTGCCAAACGTGGAAATTGTTGCGCTCATGAGAGTGAGTATATGTGAGTATCACTCAACCAAAACAACCGTAGTAGCAGGCACCCTTTGTGTTTGTACAGGAAAGTGGAGTCAAAAAACGGGTCCATGATCGTCGGAAACAAGTCTCTGCAGCGAGTCCGTCAGGTCGAGAAGACCAGTGACCAGAAGACCAGAAGACTTTGACATTTAGGATTTAGATATGGATCCAATCCACATATCCTCTGAGACGGTGCTTGGAGACACGGGCTTCGAGGGTTAAGTACCTTCTGGGAGGGTATGTGGATCCCGGCCCTGGGAAGACAGCCCACATTCCGATCCCACAACATCTCACATGTGGATCGGCGGTTAACCTCCGCTGGGCCGCTGGAACAAAAAAGCCGTCGACATCCCGTGACTATCCAAGATTACAGTAGACTGGATCTGTTCTTGGGCGGGCAACACAGAGCGATAGATGGGTTGGGAATGTTTGGGAACTGCCACAAGGTGGCCCCGCGAAAAGGCCCGTAAGAGATGTGTCCGTACCATATGTGAGCCTGGA
Organism: Durusdinium trenchii; assembly: GCA_963970005.1. Classification (NCBI taxonomy): domain Eukaryota; class Dinophyceae; order Suessiales; family Symbiodiniaceae; genus Durusdinium; species Durusdinium trenchii. The sequence goes on along the minus strand of CAXAMN010025361.1, from coordinate 282,455 downwards.
ATCCTTTCAGTGACGGTTTAGACTGGCTCGAGAGCTGTTTTTTTCTTCGGGTGATGTTCGATGTGAGATGGGCTTTCAAGCATTGGCAGGATGTCCGAAGTGAGAATCGAGCAGCAACATTTCCGTACCTGGGAGGCCAACCCGAAATCTTCAAGGCGTGTCCAACGAAGAAACGTCAGTATTTGCCCAGTTCCCCTTAGAAGAGTTCTGGTCTGTACCAAAATCATTTGCTGGGAACTCATCCACATGCAAAAAAAAAGGCTTTCTGACTCCCCTGCCGCGCGCGTCGCGCTGACTCACGCTGAAACTCGTCTCTCCGCCTCTCCCTGGTTTTCCCTGCCTCCGAAGTCTGCTTGGACAGCCGGCGCTTTCCACCAGAGTTCGAACTGTTGCAGGTGTTCTGAGCAGCGAAACCGAGCGGAACTCGGTGCTCTGCCAGCTGGGTCGCTTGAATGGAACATGGAACCACATGGCCCCGACTTAGTAGAATCTCCGACGCAGCAAGTCTTTTTTGGTGGAATCCGCCCCTAAGTATCCCTGTTAAGTATCCCTGAGACATCCTTCATATGCAAAACATTACCCCCCCAAAACCTATCAAAACCTATTACCCTGGCCCTGGTCGTTGAATATACCCAAGAGGCTCAATCTCTTAGAGGTTGTCATGAGCATTATCTATCTCCACTTCCAGAGAACAGATTCATGCAGAAACCTGAAATCCCCATTTATCATACCTATCTTGGTACAGTACTAGTAGGTGCGCAGGATGAAAGAAAGCGGTTGCACCAGTACTAGTAGGTGTGGCATTACACATTCAATAGACTCCTGGAACACCAAGGACAGCTGTATCCACTCACAAAAGATCTGGCGCAGAATAGACCATGTCTGAGAATGTCTATGCTTAGAAACGAAAGTGAGACTGCCTGCTTAGGAGACCGGGGCACCGAACGAAGACCAATTTTGTCAAACTGAAGCGAAACCAACATCTACAATGACAATCCTCACAGGCACACTCCTGGTTGTCTCGAGGTCTTTGATTCATGGTCTTCATATGTCTTCATCTTTAGAATGTGGAGTCAAGTCTTAAAAACCAGCTTCGTGAAAACCGCGGCACTCGGCGTGTCGCACGTGTTTCCCATCAGGAGAGGACTCCACGGTTCCCATTTTCAGAGTGGACTCTGTTCTGGTCATTCAGGTCCCGCCAAGTCCGAAGGGCATTATTCTGAGCCAGCGCTGTCATCTGTCCAATGATGTCAGTCATGTATGCCTGGCACTGTGCGAACGGCGTTCTTCAAGCCTGCTTGTGTTCTTCTGTTGCAGCTTTCTTTCCATGCTGTGTGCCCCTGGTGTGAGGTTGAAAGTACCCAACCTGCTGGATGATAAAACTCTTTAACCAACAAGCTATAGAGTGGTTTCAGAGTAGATGGCACAAACCCAATGATGTCCTTATATAGGGATCTTTGGGGGATTGTGCCATCTACTCTGAAGTCAATGTATATAATTGTTTATAGGCCTAGTCTAGGCTCATCTGGATGGAAGGCCTATGGATTTGTGCACTGCAACCACCATGCCCGGCCACCACTGGCTTGTTTCAAACAGGAAGGCTTCGTGACCAAAGGTTGAGGTTCGGAATGCCAAATCACCTGGTAACCTGTTTTCTTTGATTGCTTTTTGGGATCCAAATGACGCAACATACTGAGAACATGTGGGATCATTTTCTACCATACATGGAATTCTGAGTGAACAATCGCTGCTGCTAGGCATCACAGTCAAACCCGAGGTGCCAGTCTTCGAGTGGATGTTGGTCTTCGTGCGCAGTCTTCGGTTCATCGCCGAATGAATGCTTGAATCTCATTGTGTGGCAAATTAATCTGTCCGGGAGAAAGTAGACCATGTAAACAAACGGAACCATTTGTGGTACCATTTGCCTACCACTCACAGGGCTACGAAACCTCACCCTCCTTTCTGGTTATCCTCAATTTCTTTGATAGCATGTGTTATATCTGATATCTTATTCACCGTTTTCACACCCGCCTTGTCTCCAGCCACTACTAACCCTACACCCAAGGTTTCAGGCTTTGTATCTGCCTCACAGTGCTGACCTTCCAACCCATCACAGCCCAGAACCTCAGCTCCCATTATCGCTATCGCCGTTCGCTGGGGGGCCTTGGTGGCAATGATATCCTCTTCCACGCAGAGAGGGCTGTACGTGGGCACCAAGGAGCCAGACACTGCCCTCAATGGCACGGCCACAGTCTCCACCCGGGCGGTCTGTCTCGTCCGGGACGCCCAGGGTGACGTGTGAAGTCGGAGAACGTTGATCCATGGAAATGGGGCCTTTGGATGATTGGTATGGAGATGGGCCGTGACGGCTGACAAAGCAATAAAGACCTGATAATTGGGGCGCCTGAACCCATCTCGTTAAAGACAAACGAAACGAAAAGCTCATGTGGAATGGAACATGGTCCTTATGGGCTTATGGGCCCCTATAGTGGATTGAGAGTAGATGGCACAGACCCCAAGAGGTGGTTTATATGGACCCTCATCTAAAGGACATCTTGAGGTCTGTGCCATCTACTCTGAAACCACTGTAATACCATCCTCCATTTACTATCCACTTCCATCGCTTCCATGTCCTTTGATCTGATTTTGTGGGTCAAAAGTGGTGGAGAGTGATCTGTCTGTCCTGTTCTTCGTGACAGGGACCACTATTCTTTCATTGAGCCCCTCAAAACGGAGACACGGTCGCCTCCAGGCTCCAAATCCCATCGATGTCGGCTCGCTGTTTCTCGCTGTTCGGTCGGTCCGACAAGCTACGGACCAAACACGGAGACCTCTGCGGAGACCCTGGACCGGGAACGAGCTGCAAAGAGCTGTAGCTTTCAGACACTAGACTGGGGTGACGAGCAAGTGGAGCTACACTGATAGAAAGATCTTTTTGTGTCTCAACCCTCTCTGTTGATACAGTACTGATCCAATCCGCTCAATCTCTGGGTGAGCACTGAGTGACGTGATAGGAAAGCCTAGGCGGCCATGCAGTCGTGATGTCTCGGGCTCCACCAAAACAACAGCAACGGCCCATCTGCGCGACAGGTTGCGCGAATTTGCATCTCTATGAAACCATTTAAGCCCGGGTTCAATTCGGGAACCCCACTCAAGAAAAAAAACACCTTGACTACAAAAAAGGAAGCACATTTCAAGTCACAATTTAGATTCAAGTTCCCTATTGAATTATCAGTTTGCTGACGGAACTTGATTTCTGGAGAGGTTGGGTCCTCTATGCCTCTCTATGGGCATGTTTACATATGTTTACTAGTCAAGCTTAGAGTTACTTGAAGAACACAACAAAAATATCAAGACATCAAAAGTCATCAAAGACATGTGTCCCTAGAATGGGGGTTCCCCCCCAAAGAGGGAACAACAATACCACCCCAAACACACATATATCATCACCACCAGCAAAACCCAGCAAACGCTACGAACGGGGCGCTCAAAAGGGCATTGCTACTAATTTAGGAACAATAAGAACGCTAACGAACGGAGCGATCGGACGCGAACCGAACGGAGCGGTCGCGATCGGACGGATTCTGGTCTTCGGCGAGGAGCTGTCCGTTGTTCACGGCCTTGGTCCCGGCCCGTTGGTCGGTTCGTTTCCACCCGCTGGACCCGTTGTGTTTCCATGTATTTCTTTATAAAGCAATGTATGTCATGGCCGTGCAGAAATCCCAATCTTGCTAAGGAGCTATGTTGGCACTACCAGACTTGTCTCACTTGCCAAGGCTACTTGGCTTTGAATGGGCTTGCAGGTTACTTCGAAAATGAACCGAATGAACAGCCAACAACCACAAGGCCTTTTCTCAAAGGGATTGATCTGTATGTCTTTCGACCAGCGGCCGTGCCCTGCTGGTCGAAGTAGATGTTGAGATTGACATTGCAGTTCGAAGCAATCCTCAGCGCGATGGTCCACGAGCCTGCGGCATCCTAGCACACGTTAGACCTTCTAAGAATACTCTTGGAGGTTGGATTGGAGGGAGTTCAAACTAATGAATCAATCTGAATCAATTGGATCCATCATATATAAACTATAAACATCAAAACTATCATAAACTATCTAAGATCGCATGAAGGGCAGTGGCCCAGCTGAGTTTCATGTGGAGCTGGGACTCCGAGTCGAGTTCGCCCGGGCAAGCTTCTTGTTACTAGTAGTAATGCCCTTGTTACTAATAGCGATGGCCTCCAACCTAGTAGCTTCTTGTTAAAATGTTTTCCGGTTCCGCCAGAGCAACATATGGCCAGTGTGATTCTCCCTGCGTGCAGCTGGCTGGGATGACAAAGCCCACGCGGCAGGCGACAGGTGCCCAGTGAGAAGTTGCTCAAATGCATGAATCAATCAATATTTGAGGAAGAAATGGAAGATATTGAAAAATCAGTAACGTTGAAGTGTGTTCGTGTTCCCTGTATTGAACATGTGTTACCATGTCATGTGTAGATATTAAGTAGAACATGTCCATTTAAACATGCAGCTGTAGCTGGCCAGCCCTCTCACTTCCCTTCAAGAAGCTCAGCCAGTGAGGGCCCCACTGCCAAATCCTGGCACATCTCGACACGCGCCAGGGTCAGGTCCAAAAGGTACAGAACAGTTTCGAAGGTTCCTGTAGATCCTTGGAGCTTCTGTTGGCCACCCCCTTCGAAGTTCTGTGGATCGGGGTTAGAGATTCCCATGCTCCGAAGAACTGGAATTCCTGCGCCAACTTTGAACGACCTCCAACACCAAACGGACCGTCTTGCGCAGACTAACCGGGCACACCACGCATCGCGACCGATCCGCACGGTCCGCACGCAAAGCGGTCGAACAGGCGCCTGACCGGACTTGGAGATGCGAGACATGAAGAGGATCCTCAGGACACGACTGGCTTGACTGAGCGGTGAGAGTGCGGACTCGGATCACCAATTTGGTGTGGAAGAATCCATTTATTAGAATTAAATTAAAACTAAATTAAATTAACGAATAGCAAACATTGTTACTACTAGTAAGGCACTTGTTACTAGAAGCGATGCACTTGTTCCTAGTAGCGAACATTGTTGCACCATGGAGAAGAATCGATCACATGACGCCTCCATTCCAACCAAGTGGATATCCATGGCCACATGGCCATGACATGGTCGCATGGCCATTGGATCGTTTGTTGGAGGGAGGAGCTGATGCATCAACACCTTTGAGAACTCCCCGGTGTTTTTTCGGAGTGAACGGACTCACCGCCTCGAGCAACTTCCAAATATTCAGGCAGGATAGGTGGATTTCTCTAACAAAAGGAAGGTGATCCCGGAAGCAATGTTGCAAAATACGGTGGGGGCTCTAGAAATTGGACAAAAAGAACTCCTCCCAGGAAGAGTCCCACTTTGAGCCTCCAACCCCCAAAAAAATGTTGAGAGGCTTAGGATGTCTGAACCCAACGACCCAACGGGAGGGTCACTGTGGTCACACAACCCACCATAGATAGATGTCCTATCCAGCTTCTCTTGCGGAATTGAGATCCTTTACAAACCTTTATTGATTGTTTTCTTTGCTAGGTTCGATCTTTTATCTTTTATACTTTTAAGTTTGTTTCATGTCTTCTCCAAGAAACTTAACGACGTTCTCCTTGGTGTTTCCCCACTCCTGCTGCACCACCGAGCGCCTGCCGGTGATCACCATGATCACCCAGGTGATCGTCTCTTGACAAAGAACGAACAAAACAACTCTAATTGGAAGAGCTACTAGTAGAAATGCCCTTTGCTACTAGTAGTTTCTTGTTCCTAGTAGCGATGGCCTCCAACCTGCTTGCCATGGCCTCCACCTAGTAGCGTCCTTGCTACTAGGGTTCTACAGAGACCAACAGGAAAGCACCTGTACTGAGTTTGTTGTTTGTTGAACCTCTCCAAATCATGAGAAAGAGGAACATGCCTTTTGCGCAATACCTTGATATCCAAGAATCTATGAATCTAGGTGCCAACAGCTTACTGGTGTCCCGGTTGTTTCACTATATATACAGGAATTGAGACATGGAGCTCCCAAGTGCTTGATTGTTTTCCATTGAAAGCTTCTATCCACAGTGATCCACAACAAGGAATAAGAAGGAAAACCACTAGCCCTAGCCATAAAGGCCATCCATATCGCCAGACCAGCAGTCATCCGCGCTCGCGACCACACTCCGTCTTCGGCCTGACCACTCCGTCTTGAAAGGTGAATCGAAGGAAGTGGAACAAGGCATCCTGGACACGAACCCCGACGTGGACGTGAAGGGAGACCAGCATGGAAGAAACAGGAAACACGAATTCAAGAGCATGGGTGTGGTTATAGTAGTTACGATGTAAAATAATTGATCAAGTATCATATATTTAAATGTCGGGTCAATGAATATGTTGTAAGTATATTCAGTTTTAGTAAAATGAGATAAACAAAGAAAACAACAACAACAACAACAACAACAACAACAACACCAACACCAACACCAACACCAACACCAACACCAACACATTCTTCTCCGGGAAGGTCTGGAAGCTGCCCAGAATCCCAGTGCTGCCATGGACGTGGTCCCAGCGTCTTCGGAAGCCAACCGAATGTATGTTGCGCCCCAAAACCCACTGACACCCTTTTGCGAAGGCTCCCAAAACTGAGGCTCCCAAGGGCTGCCTACTGAGATGTAGACGCTTGTAGACGGTTGATTCTTTGATGATATTTCCCAGAGCCGTTTTTCCCGACTCACCGTCCTTCTCCAAGGGCGGCAAGAGAATTTGAGCACCCACGTCCTCGTCCAGCTGTGAAGGGTCGGATTCGTTCAGTGATCTTCTGTACGGTGTTTGGTTCAATATGCTTCGTGTGTCTTGAAAAAGTCAAACTGAAGGTGCAGTGCATTCGCATCAGATGGTCCTGGACCCCAAGGTTCATGCAATGAACAAACCTTGCCTTGTGAAGCTTCTACTTCCCCTGCCAAATACCTGGCCCTATACTCTATACATTCTAGATCATTCTAAATATTGTAATATAGCTCCAACGGTTTATCATGTTTATCAGTAAGCGCGCCGCTTGGACGCGACGTGCGATTCTTCTTTTTTTCCCTCAGGAATCTTTTGACCTTGCGCGCGACGCATCGCTGAACCGGGCTGTGAAAATCACCAAGCGGCGCCCGCGGGCGCGAAGGGATCCAGCCCGGTGCAGGTGTACCTCACGCGGCGGAGAGCTGCGTACGGCGCAAGGAGAGTTTGTTGGATTTTGTACAGATCCCCCAGTTTATATATGGGTTTCACAGTGCTGAGTTGAGCACCCTTCCTTTCAACTGGACAGGACGACCATTGTATTTCTGTGATTGGGTTGTCCCATTTGTTGAACCATTCAAAAGGTTGCTTGCAAGGTAGGAATCTGATGCATGCTCCACGATATTGTGCTCTTGGAAACCCCGAGAGTTCCTAAACCCAAAGGATACAATATGATATGACAAAACACGAACAAACTCCTGGGATCCTGGGCTGGCGGGCCCGATGAACTGTCAAAATTCCTCGGGCACCGTCATTTTGGACCTGGAACCTGCTGCAAGCCTGGCACAAGCCCAAACGGATCAAAATTCCCCTTGAAACATGTCCTGCCTAAGCTGCACCTGAGGGCAACCCAAGCATCACTTTCAAGATATTATATATGTATATATTCATTCACATGATGTTTACCAAATGTTTCCAATTCCAAGCCGAAGCGAACCAACCTGAGCTCCAGGGTGTCCAAACCCACCCTTGTTTTAATGGTGCAGACCTGCTCATTTATACCTGGACCTCGGATCATCGGATACAGTTGTCCTATCGTGTCGAAGGCATCCACATTATATGTTCGTTTACGGGCATCCGCTTCGGGAGCAACTGGAGGCTACGAAGTCACGCCGTACGTCAGAGTCAAGAAACATCACGGGAGACCTGTCACGCAAAGAACGTCCAAGACATGTTTTATACCGTGCGAGTTGCACAAGGGCAAGGTCCACCAAATGTTTGCCCCGGACCAATGGTTTCGAACACAACACTTAAACTATTGGGCCCCCCATCAAAGCGCTTGGTAATTGCGGTAGATTCCACGCTTTTTGCGACATACATATATAAGACTATCGTTGACTGAAACTTAGAGTTTCAACCGTGTTCCCATTGGGAAGATTTAACCAACAAGTCCCGCAAAAATAATTACCAACCCAAGGTACATTGCCAACAGTAGGTTGCGGCCAAAAACAGATTGTAAAACCCTTTCAAATCCTCAAGGACTCAAGTAAATATGGATGAATATGGCGATTTGCTCATTTGGGGAAATTCATATATATATATATATATCTCTTACCCAAACGCTCCAGGACCCTCCTAATTAGGTAGCGGCTGGACCATCATATGGAGGGGTCCGGCCCCAAACCGGTTTTGAGGGACCGGTCGCGTTGTTTGGAGCGTCCGTGTTGAAGCTGTTGGCTTTGAAGCCGATGCTTAGAGTGTCCCATATTTTGCTCTGCTTCTCCGAGGGGCGAGGGCAACTTCAAACTATTCATGCCGTACTGCCAAACCTCTCGGGCCAAGGCATACCTCAGTTGTTTTCGCTCTAAACGCTCGGGAAATTGCTCCGACCAAGGTGGTTCCGGCACGTGGAATGGATCTAACCCCTCAGCACCCAGACTTGAATAACTCAGCCAGCCGACCAACCCCTCAGTGCTGCCATTGGTAACAATTGCAAGGATCCAAAAACGAATCGACCGACCGTTCTTTCGGTCCCACCTGTCGACTCCAGTCGACAATCTGAGTATAGCTGTAGAGCCACAACTAGTCCCAGGGACAACAGGGTTTGGTTCATGGTGGTTCACTAAAACCCATGAACACACACACACACACCTCTTTTCGAGGCGATGCTTAGACACCCCGACATGAGGGCCCCGGTCTACCAGTACTTCAGAATCGGGCCCAGTCCACTCGAGTCCTGGGTGCAATTTGGAGCCGGCAATCCCTTGAGCCGTCAAAGTCTTCTGACGACTTGCACGGCTGGGAGACAGCTGCAAAAAAAAATCAGGTCAGCAGCCCCAGCCACTGCCGAATATTTCCCCGACCAAACCCGGTGGACCTTCAGTAGTATGTAACTATGTATTTGTTTATTTTTTGATGTGAATCACAGGATGAAACGATACTTCCAGCTTCTGAGTTCTGTATATAACATATATGATATGTTGTCTTCAGCTCGAATGATCCTTTCGACTTGACTTGACTGATTTGGGGTGGGCGTATTATTAAAATCACATTACGAGACCTCCCTAAGGTCGACGCACTAAACAAAAACCGATCAATCTACGACTCCTTGGGCCAGAGTGTCTCCAAGTGTCTCCATGTTTTCATGCAAATTCCTTTGCAGTGAGACATTCAAGATCATTCAAGTATTTATTGCGGACAAATGGCTGCAAGCACCCTTGCTCGTCTGCTGAGCAGCCTGGAGCTGCCACTTGGAACTGGTTGGAGCCCTCAACAAAACCATTGGAATTTTGGTTGGGGGGTGCTTACAACATGTTGATGAAGCGTGCCAGTGGGCTCATTATGCTAGAGGTTTCTAAAGGGGCCTGTTTCACATCACTGAACTTGAGGTGGCCTAGATCGTTGAGAGACTGATTCAAAATCATTGCTACTGCCTTTGGTGTCTGGGCTTGACAGGCAGCGCTTGCCGAGTCTGGGCTTGACAGGCAGCGCTTGCCGAGCCACCGCACCTGCCGTCAGCACATACTTGAGGGATAGAGACCTGGCAGCTGTGGCCTTCACTCGTGCCCGGCCTTCCACTCTGGACGCCTCGGCATGGGTAAGGGCAACAATGGCCCTTCATCGAATTCCGCCGCCACCTTGACGGCCATTGAAAGTGGCATTCCCATATGGCCTGCTCATGCACATTCTTTGGGTTTGGGGAGGCGCAGGGCCCGCACGACCCTTTCCAACCCCCTTCTGATTCTGACCTCCACCTCAGCCACGAAACTTGGCAGCAAACTTTTGGTCCGTTGACCACCATCACCTCCACCAGCTTCATGCTTTGGCTGCTTGTGTCCACGCTCAGGTCGCTGAAGCTCTATGTTTGCGTATCTAACACCCAAAGAGGAGCAATGTCAGTCTGAGTGCCGGGGGCCTTAATGCCAAGCTTGCGATTTGCACCAGCCTTGTTCTTGGTGCGCCGGTAGTATTGCATGAAAAGCTCTAAGTTTGCGCAGATAAATCTTGAAGGTGTGCTCAAGGTTCCATCTCCAATGTAGCCATGGCTCTGAATATTGGCTCTCACTGGATCCAGCCCGTAGATGTCATTTCGTTCTTCACAAAGACTTCCCCACGTCGGAGTTGACGTGGAGAGTGCGTGAGCTTTTGGAACAGCGTCTTTCAATCTAGTGGCCCTCAGTTTGGAGTTTACTCTGTCCACCTTGTCCTCTTCCGTGAAAGGGGCATAGAATTCAGCTGTGGGCGTCTGCGGCCTGCGGCATCTGAGAGGTGGATACACCACACGGTCTGAGGGCTACTCTGGGAACACCAAGCCATTGTCTGGTGCTATGGCGCGCTGACCTCTCACGCGGTCTTGATGACCTGCCCTAGCGTCTCGCTGAAAACTACCTAAAGCTGACGCAGTCTCTCCCACAGCATCCGACACTCCAGGCTGCTGGTCCACTGAAGGCACTGGAGGAACTCCTACTGGAGGGCCACTTGCGGTCCGGCTGTCAAGTCTACTCAAATTTGGGCACTGACCTTTGCTGTTGAGCGCTCACCTGTCTAAGTGGGGCAGCAGGTCTTTGACGTGGCCAATGAACTCAAACGACCACCACAACTGTCCTCAGCTTGGCTCTCATCCGCAGTGCTGAGATCTGCCACCAACAGCCCCCATGCTTCCTCATCCTCTGTTGTTAGAAGAAACGCATCTGCTCCTTGTATCCTCGAGACGCACGCCGTGCAAAGGTTCCAACAAGTCTGCTCTGGTCCCCGGCATCATGCCACGTCCAGCCGGCTCACGCTCCAAGCATAAGCAACCAGCGGCATCAAGCGCACCTAGGCTTTGCCATACGTTGCAACTCTAACCGTCTCGAGACCTCACCATGAGCAATGCTTCTTCCAGTCCAGCCAAATCATGCGGGGCTCCACCGGTGACCTGAACCACTGCTGCAGCGGCATCTGTTAGCGCCTGTTGGGAAACAGCCATGCGACAACCGACGGGTCAAATCATGGCCTCATAGTGGCCATGGCCTCTTGAACCCAATGAGTCTTGTTCTGATCTTCGATGAAAGACACTATATCATATCAACATTTCACAAGTGCTTCCCTCACAAAACGATACATTGCGATGCAATCTTTCATTTGAGCGGCGGTCTAAGCCCATGGAGGGTTGTGACATCAAAAGGAGGGTATCGCTGTTTGTTGGCGAGCCTATCATTTTTGAAGGCTTGCGTTGATTTTGGTAATCAGCACTCCCAGTATGAAGGCCTATACTATAGCTGTGCACCTGCAGTGGCCATTTGTTCGTTTATCTGATTGCCAAAGTCCGTGCATATGTGACACAAAGCGTTCTATGGCTTTATGCTCGTTGCTACTGAGGCCCGCACGTGGACCTCTGCTCTTGCGGGCCTAAAAATGCTCAAATATGCATTAGAATGGTATCGTGCTGAGCATCGTTTGCCATGCTGAAAATTCCACCAAAACAATGTCTTTTCGAGGCAACAAATACAGGAAGGCAACATCTAAGGGAGCGCAACGGATATATATATATATAGATTAGATATATCTTTCTCAAAGCAGATATCGGAACTTATATTGGACTATGTGAGTTGTGCTTTTTTGGTGGTGTGGGGTTTATACACTGGGTCTGTACCTACGCAGGTGCCTACGCCTGGGCTCCCCTCTCTAACAAATGCCTACGCGAGAGGTCCTCTTTGTTAGGTGCCTACGCGGGATGCCAACGCAGGGCACAGGGTACTGTCACCAACTTTAGTCACATCAGGTGACTCAAAAAGATAGCTATACAATCTGCAAGTAGTGGCCCGATGCGACCGGGTCACATCAGGGTCACAGCAGGTTCCTGTTCACGAGGCATTTACAGTTTTTGAACCGATTGCCAGATAGATGAAGGTTTGTAGCACACACATCCAAAGCAGCAGTAGCCAAGTAGCACGCAGCAGCACACAGATTTAGCAGCAGCAGCTGGATCAGACAAACTGCACAGAAGCAGCAAAGAAGCAACACAGAAGCAGCACAAAAACAGCAGACAAGCAGTGCAGAGCAGCCGCAGCACACAAATAACAGCACAAGCAGCACAGAAGCAGCACAAAAACAGCACAAAAGCAGCACACAAGCAGCACACAACAAGCCGCAAACAAGCAGCAGAAAACAAGAGGCAGCAGCAGCCAAGCAGCAACCAAGCAGTAGCAACCAATAGCTTCTTGCCTACGCGCTGCTTCCGCTACCAATGTGCCCCAAACAAACTTCAAACATCCACTGTAGCCATGCCATTACAGTTCATGTTCCTTATGTTCCCCACTGGAAGTTGCAAGCAAGTGTCAAGTTAAACAACTACAAACCAAAATCATCTTTTCCCAAGACCCTTGAACAACTTTTAAATAAGTCTGAACAAGCAAACTCATGCTTTCATGAAAGGTGTGCCTACGCAAGAATGCCTACGCAAGTCTTTCAACACCCACCTACGCAACATGCTTACACGACGCCTACACCCCAAGCAGAACAGCCTCCGCAACTTCTCAAGAGTTCCCTTTTTGCATAAACCAAATCATTTGCAAAAAAAAACTTGACTCATATGACTACAGTATATCCTTATCAAAGAAGATGTATGAACATGTCAAGATATATCAGAATCAGAACTAATAATAATGTGATGTGATTGATCAAAATCACGCATTTTTTGTGTTCTTTGTTCCCAACCCTATTGTTCTTCAGGTTATATATCCTTACTACAAAGAGTAGGATGTTCAAAAATGATGTCCAGCCTCCTTTAAGCCACGCAAGGACAGGTTTTGATAGGTAATGGACCACCAAATAACAGAAATGATGGATAGCCCCGAAAGCACAAACCATCTAAATCCACCAAATTTAAAGGAAACCACTCATCCACTGCCACTTCATCCTCTCCGCCTCAATGGTTGAATTCTCCCAGGGTTCGACCAGGATGGAAAGAACGGGATCCACAAATTCAACAGAGATGGACTGGTTCTTTGCCTCTTCAAAGCCAGAACATATGCCTGTTGCTACAAAATCCATATGTAATATGTAACATTATGTAAATACAAATCATCATATGATATCATATGTCATATATGTAATGTAATTCACGGCTGAATTATGCTTAATTATGATATGTACGATTCTATTGTCACATCTATGGTCACTGAAACCACACCCCTTCCGCTTGAGCCCCTCCGCGCCCCCCCACGTGGCAGAAACCCGCACCTCCCTTCATGGGAGTGGTACCGCTCCCCTGGCCATGGCGACCCGTTTCCTCGTCCCAGTACTCCCACCTGGCGATCACTTCGACGACGGAGACTGCGGAGGAGGGCGTTCGATGGTCGTTCGACAGCGGTGGACGTGTTTCAAGGACTGATGGCATCGGTTTGGTTGGCCTGACAAACACGGCCCAAGTGAACGGTGTCTCCGCACGGGGACACATCCTCAATGAGGAATCCAAACACATGATAAATGAATATATATATATATAATATATAAATGAATACACTATATATAATATTGCAGTGTATCTTTTGTACAATGCGTGTCTCTGCGAAATGGGCTAGGACTCGGGACTCATCTCTTTTCAGTATCAACATGGAACCATTGACTTTGGCTTGCAACATGTTTCTCTGAAAGTGCAGGAAAAGCATTGGCAACAATTGTGTTCTGTGGCATCACGGTGAAAATTGATGCACGTCGGTGGCAGGTCTGCTCAAAAGTCAGTCATGCAGCACAACGAGAAGCTGCCGTGAGTTGCTCGCGAAGCACCAAACCGTCTTTGCTACTGGAGACTCTGATGTCTTGAAAGCAGGCTACGCTGTCTGCCGTCAAAGTCGCACATGGCCTTGAGGATCAAAGCTACTCCAGGCGTCCATCCAACAACAAAAAAGCCTCCAAACTGATCAAGTCTCCAATACCCGGTAGCGGACCAGAGATTGATCTCGTTCATGCTGCCTCAGCCCCGTAAGTGACGATTCCTTTGTACTGATCGTAGAGTGTGGCGGCCTTGCGCCTGCCAAAGAGCTCGTCTTCTTCCGAACCCATTTCACTCAGCAAGGCTGAGGTCCTTAGCCCCCCAGGTCCCTGGCACTGAGCTCTCCGACTGAACTCGTGCAACAGACCCGACTCTCCGAGCACCAGTTGTGACGGAGATCGACAGGAGGCATTGGGTCTCGCGTCTTCGACAACACACAGACAACAAGCCAAATAGCACTGATCTCACAGTGAAACGTGTTGGAACCTGAGTCTCGTCTTGCTTTTTTTGCTCCCGGTCCCCGAGTTGGATATGCTATGCTCCCGGTCCCCCGAGTCTCGGTCCCTGGAAGGAAGAAACGCGACCAGAAAGGGTGAACACACCCGGTTTATTCGAGGAAAAAAGGGTGACCTCGCCGGTGGCAGCGATGTGGGAGGTAGAAAAACGTGGGATCTAGTTCTTTTCATGAAGATGTGCATTCGGCTCTGCAAGGGTGTACATCTATTCGGGCAATATCTAACATGTCCTTCAAAGAATTGGCCCGATAAAACCACCTGCATGCCCAAGGCCACCCAAAATCATTGATGTATGTTGATGTCCTATACCCATCTTTGCCCTTGCCCAAATGTCATGAAGTATATAATATCTTTGAGTGATGAGCTGCCGCCCGAGACGTCTCAACACAGTACCACCAGTCGAACAGAGAGACTCGAACCGTACCTGCAAAGGCACTGCATTGTGCCCTCTGCCTCCATGGGCATACATTCCCTGCGCCGGAGCCGGGAACCCAACCCCCCTTCAACGCCACGAGCTTCGACGCGCAGTCTGGTGGGGAAAAACCAGCGGCAGTGGCCCTCTGCATGGAACAAAAGACATCTCCGGTGCGGGAGAGGGCCATACTACTAATAACAAGAACGCTACTAGGGGCTCCTGGCATTGCTACTAGGAGCAAGGACGCTACTAGGGGCTCCTGGCCATACTACTAGCAACAAGAATCAGCGGAGACGGAACCACCCGTTTGCACCGTTCCATGCACCCTTCCATGCACCATCAGGTCATTTCAGCGGTGTTCAACTGGCGCTGTTGCTGTTGGACTCCTACAGTATGAAACAAGCTGCCTGTTGGTAGAAAGACTCCCTACAGACCAACAATTTCCGACAAGGGCCACAAGGTGGCTGGACATGTGCAAACATGATCAATATAAAGAGAAATAAATATGTACATGTTAGTTGTATATAAATAACTACATAATATATATATATATATACAGTGTATATTTCAGTACTAACCTTGGATACCTGTGGATGATGACTTCATTCAATGACTTGCGCTGAAGAATGGAACGCCTTCCATGGAAGCAGCAATCCCATAAAGTACTGCAACCATTCCATCTATATATATATGTAGTTTTTGTAAAGCAATACATGTCGCAAGTGATATTGACTGGAACTCATGGTACCTCCTCCAACCGTGCAAATGCTCAACTTTCAGGGCCTGTTCCACCAGGCTTGGGCGTTATCAGGCACATCAAAGCTGTCCTGCACCCGAGGACAATCGCTGCAGGTCTGTCGCGGAAATTGTTGCTGCTTCAGGCAAAGCTTGGAAGGGGGTTCGGGGGGCTGTTTGTGAAGTTTGGGAGTGGGCTCACCTAGTGCATGGACAACTATTGGTTATAGTCAGGATCTATCATCTACAGTATATCATACTAATACTATGTCCACTACAGTAACATCGCAAAAAACCTTAACCCATTGTGAGTCAGCCACAAATGATCTAGGTTTGGACCCATGGGTTGTGGGTACTCTTAGAAGCAAAAAACATCCGGCGGAGCATCAAGGTATGAAACTCACTATCAGTCTAACATGATGGAAAACACATCCCAAGCACTCCATGTGGAATTTGCTGAATATGTTACTGATGGAATTTCTTTCTGGACAGGAAACCCAGAAACTCATCAACAAAAAATGGACTGCCCGGCCAAACTGTTCCAAATCATCGAAATTGGCGGGTTTCCGGGCTGATTCTGGAACAAACAAAGTTTCAACAAGATCTTTAATAATCTTTAATCATCTTTAATCTAATTTGGTTCTGACATGAGCGAGTCAAACGTCTGCCTTGCGATGAACTTCCACAAAGTTGATACAGCATCGAAAAGCCTCTCAAACTAAGACCAGCAAATCTGGGACACCAGCAAGGCAAAAAAGAGAGCGCGAGCTACTCATAGCTCAGAAGGCAAGCAGAAGATTCCAGAAGTATCACCGGGGCACACATCCAACCTATCTGAACCTATGCCTGGGCAACGTTCTGGAATCAACACCTGCGATGTTGCGATTTCAATCTCCCCCAGGTGAGCCAAGGGTACGAGGAGGGTCCAAACATCTCGGCAATGGGAGTCAGTTGACTCCAGTCTCGTCTGCTGAATGATTGGCTGAAGTAGGAAGAATATGGAGTAAGCAGGCGTGGTCTGAAGGAAACATGGAGTGGACAAGAACTGAACCCCAGTGCGAAACGTCGCAGTTGCGCGCGTGAGCAGCAACGCGCGTCCGCTCTCGGACCCTGTCGCATCTGCGCATAAAGCTGTCGTGAAGTGGTGGACCCTGGAGACGCATGGATCGAGTCTGCTACCTGGCGCAATTCTTTCAGCCTGCCGTGAATCAGCAGTCTAGTCTCGTCGCAAGATTAGTGAGAACATGTCGAGAATGTAAGAGAAATGGTCTGAAATCAGAAAAAACTGGAGCTGGGAGGCTACGAAGTCCGAACAACCTAGATTAAGAGACAGCAACATGTGTTCCTAGACCTTCAAAATCCCAAAATATTTTGATCGATGTGGTTTGTACTACTTTATTGTGACGATCAGTTGAAAAGTGGTCGAGCACATACGATTCAAACAAAGAGTGGTCGTGCATGGTCACACACTGCCCTCCCCGTGGCCTCTGGATGACTGATGGATGATGATGATGATGATGACGATGATGATTGGTCGGTTTCACGGGAGTTCAAAGGTATGATCTCTTATGCTTGCACAAAACTTGTGGCGAAATCAAGTGCAGCTGGGTTGGCCATCGCTTGAGCAGTCGATATACCCCTCTAAGAAAGAGCGGCTTTCACTAATCCCTGGTCGATCAACCAAGTGTCTTCATTTACCTTTATTATTATATAATGAACGACTTCGAATTCCGGTGGAATTGCAAGATGCGATGCAGGATATGTACAAAGAAATGAAAAAAACTGGCTACAGGGTTGCAATAAGTTCATCCTTGGTCAATGGCAGAGTTGATTCGATATATAATAGATACATTGATGTCACCACGACAAATGAGGAGTTGACAAAAACATCTGTCTGTTCATGCCCAGGTTGTGACCTCTGAAGACCTACATGGAGTGGAAAGCACTTAATGTTATTCTGAGGTTTTGGAGACAGAATTTGATGAAAACCCACGACCAGTTTTACCCGCAAAACGCCCGCAAAAACCCTCAAAACGCCATCAAAAACCTGCAAACGCACACAAATCCCAGAAAGTAGGTCAAATGGGTTTTTGAGAAACCTCTAAATTCGTTGAATTGCAACGCTTTTGGGCTGAATGTCATGAGTAGGATATCGTCATCAAGAAGGCCGCAAAAAAACTTGAAGGTCGGTCTTTGCCGGGTCGATGATGACTGGCGTTTTCCACTGCGTCCAATGGGATGGCTGATGGATGGATGGGTTGATAAATACGGAAGTCATCCCCTAAATATAGATGTGTGATAGCCGGTGATGGCTACTCGGATCAAAACCTGTGGAGCATACCCAAATCACTCCGCTAAGCAAAAATCAGTCGTTTCTGACAACTACCATTTTTTTCCATCGAAGCATCAGAAACTAATACAACAACCCAATCGTACTAGAATATTTTAGCCGTTGGAAGGTCTAGGTTAGTTGTTATATGTTTCATGACATTTTGTGCACATGTTCACTTTAAAGGTGTCCAAAGACGTCTTCCATTCACCCTTCCATTCCCATCTCGAGTGGAAAAAAACCGCATCTCCTTGGGATCTTCACCAAGTCGATCGGGGCATTGTCCACAGTTGCCGGAGACTTTGTCGTAGATCATCCCATCCCGGCCTCGGCCGCAAGAGGCCAGGCATCGATCGATCGGTCTCGGTCTCCGAGAGCTTCGTGCGAGGTGAGGTTCGGCGAAACAAAGAAACAAAGAGAGCAACATGTTCACCGGAGCAGTACATACTGTATAAGATACTATAATCACCCGTCAGTGACCTGTCAGATCATGTACTATAAGATACTATAACACTGAAAAGAGACCCGTTGATCAGTGACCAAATCCTGAGCAGCTTGCTTTCTCCATAGGATAAAACATCGCGGCCAGTTCTTGAACCCTTCAGGCTCTCTGATGTAGATGCGCTTTATGCAGCTGACATTTGGAAGCCTCCTAAGGCTGGTGCAATGGTGGAACCATTCCAACCAGGAGTCACATGTCGGGGTGCCTAATCCCGAGTACCTATTAAAAAACGGACCCCAATTAAAAAAAAGTCATGCCGGATCCCCTAAATTCGGTTTATATTTGGTTTTAAATTGCCGCCCTTTCAAACCGCTACTAAACTACCAAGATGGTCGACTTTGGGGGTAGTTTTTTTTATTAGGTTCCCCAAAACTCCACCATGACACGCCGCGCTTACACCAGCAGGCTTTCCTTCCCTCAATGGCACGGACTCACGCAAACGCACTTGCCACCGAGGTCATGCAACACCGCATGGCACAGCGACATCACCTTTCGAAAGCTTTAGCTGTTAGTCTACTGAAGAATCACTATTCTAATGAAGGTTTTTGTAGGGGAAAAGGAAGACCCTTCGATCTGGCGGTTTTTTGCATTTTTGATATGAGTTTAATAAAGGATTTTATATAAAATTTTCCTGGATTACTTTTTGGTTTTGAAACTCTTTCCAGGTGACCCTATTTTGGACACCCCGATTTCAGGGACCCCCTATTAAAAAAAATGCGACCGAGGTTTCCTTATTAGGGGGGGGGGGGCCGTGTTTATTATTAGGGGGACGGGATTATTGGAGGATAGGAGTGCCCCTGTCACATCCACTCACCGGATGGGACTAAAAACCACCCCGACAATATGAAACTTCCCGGATCCACATGCCGAGAAGATGATGTTTTCGACATGTATGGCGCCAAGTACCGAACCGTCGGGTCGTTCGGCGTCGTACCGTTTCCCGTTTCGAAGCCACCTCGGCTTGGAATTGAAGACTCGCTGAAACAAGAAGCAAATGGCACGGCCCCTTTTTGACCATGAAATCCGAATACCAAACAGGCAGTGTTCACTCCACTCTGCATGATGGCCTGCAACCTCGTGGTTGCTTTTTTGGGGGTCGGTGGTTCAACATACCTTTATTTAGGTCTGTGAACCGCATAAACATCCGCATCCGAAATAAAAATCCGCTTTAAAAAACATGTTCGGGAAGTAAACGCCTTTGGCTCACCAATATATAAACGCCCTTAGCTTGTGTATAAGCGCCCGTGGAATATAAAAAAACACAGAAAACTAGAGAAACATCCGCAGACTCAATATAAGGCTGTGACTCCAAACAATGTTTTTCACGCCGCAGATCGGACAAAAAAAAGCACACTCTGAGGAAGTTCCAGGTAATATATCATTGTTCTATATATTACATTTTTCGAGTGTACTTCTCTCCCGACCAGGTGCATCCACAGTTGCCAAAGGAGTTCAGAACGGGGAAATACCGGGAACGTATACGTGTGCCACGCTTGATTGAGGTCCGAGGGGCATCCCTTCAAGTAGATTGGCCAGGGATTGCTCACAGTGTTGCCATTGTCCTGAAAGACGTCATTACACCTCAGATGGGCCGAGGATTGCTCGTACGAGAACGTCTCACCCTGCAAAATCCAGCACGTGTTGTGAACGATATATCCCCGATGGATCTCTTGGAGTGGCTTTGAGTTCCTTCATGTTCCTTCCATATATGAGGGAAATAGGTGTCTATATGTGAGCACGTTCTGTCAGAGTCCCACTTTTCAAGCAGTTTCATTGCTTTGTTCGCCACTTGATCCAACTCAACGCGATGGGGAGCGATGGGCCGAGCCCTGGCCCATCAACCCATCTCAACCCGCCCTTGCCCATCTCTGGGGGGTATAGGAAGACACTTACAGTGATGGACGTCTTGCGGTGCCGCTTTTCCTTCAAGCTTCTCAACTTCCAGGGTGGAGGCCGTGTACTTCTCGTCTCCTGACATCGGAGAGCACTGACGGCAGACGGCAGGGGCTCGATGAGGCTCGATGTGGCTCCCAAACCACTGCTGGTGACTGATCTGATGGATTCAGTTGGATATCACTGACCCCAGACCCTCAACTGCTACAGCAAAAGCATCATCGGAACTTTTGGCTTGTCATTCACAACAACACTGAGCGCCAAACAGTTGACTGGGCAGCCATGCAGCCAGTTCCTGCCCCAAACATCCCTTGCCCGCCATGTCCCGACTATTTCATCGCGACGTTCACCCAGTAGTCCGGTGGCGACCGTAAACTGTGAGAACAGTCGTCCTGTGCTGGGGTTGATCATCATCACTTGGCGTTCGGACATGCGAACATCGCCTCAGAAGGGAGACACCGGAGAAGTGCAACGGTCCCAAACCCTACGAGAATCCGGGCCGGGTCAACGGGAAGGGTTTAGTTCGGGTCTGGACCCCTGCGAAAGTGTCGGGTCCGACTGGCTCAAAGAGGCTTAGGGAAATGCGGAAAACCGTCCACGCCTGGAACCTGGGACCACCGAACATCACTGTCAGCGGACGAAACCCAAAGGATGCGCGGTCCGCAAAGGGGGCGTTGGGGAGGTTGCATGAATCTCCGGGACAAGGAATTCTCAAGTTCTGAAGCCAAAGAGAAAAGATTTCAGAGGGCGCATCAAGCTGCAAATGTCCATAGAATAGAATGGTGGAACACGGTCTTTGCTAGAGTCAAGGCCAAGGTCACAACGGTAGGCTGGTTGTTGCTTCCGGGGAGACTTCTTGGATCCCAACATCCAAACATCATAGACTAATAGACGATACTTATGCACTCAACTCGTAAAAATAACATAAAAGAACGTGTATAATCAGTAATTACTCTTCAAATTCTCAAAATAAACATCAAGGGACCACGCATCACAGCATCATTTGGTGGATTTGGGTCACCAGGATCCTTGTGTTGTTAAGGGTGCGTGTTCAGGTGCGTGTCTTGGACCATCTAAACTGCCCCGCTCAAACGACCGAGACCGATGAGGCACATAAAACATCGGCCACTGCCGGTAGCACACACCACGCCCAAATCCAAGTCCTGCCATGGGCTCTAAGAAGTGCCACGGGCTGAATCAGGATGTGCCCCCATGGGCTTGTTCAAAAGGAGGCTGAAAATGAACATGTGCCCTGCATTTCGGGTAAGGGATCAAAATAAAAATAAAAATAGAATCAAAAAAAATATTCAACGGGGATCAATAAAAAAATAAAAAGGTAATCAAAAAAAAATATTCTGGTTGGGGTAGTAGAGGAGAGTGTACCTCCCCAGGAGCTCCCTCCTAGTAGGGAGCTATTTCCACTGGTGAACCACTTTTCGAGTAGGGCTACTCAATGACTGGACGGCAACCTTATCGTTGGGTACCCACTTTCTTCCCAGGGAGCTGCCTCTAGTAGAAAGCAATCAAGCCTCTATTTGCGCAAGCAGGGGACCAGGAGATCGACAGACGAGCGCTGTAGGAGAGCAAAAGACCAGCGGACCAGGAGACAGAAGGACTAGGATACCAGGGGACCAGCAGACCACAGGACCAGAGGACCAGGAGACCGGAGGACTAGGGGACCAGTGGACTAAAGGACCAAGGGACCAGGGGACCAAAGGACCAGTGGACCAGAGGACCAAGGGACCAAAGGACCAAGGGACCACATTACCAGAGGACCCGCAGACCACAAGGCCAGGAGAGCAGCAGAAGAGGCCTATCAAGGAATATATTTTTTTTGATTCGCTTTTTATTTTTTTATTGATCCTGTTTTTATTTATTTTTTGATGCTCTTTTTTTTTGATACCTATGCCCTGCATTTCTAACTGAAAGAACACGAGGGCAGGGAAGTATAGTACTAGAACCCTCTCAAGGGTTGTGTACTGACAACCCTTTGTGAGCCCTTGTGACACTCTAAGTAAACATCACCTCCTGGTTAAAATAGGAAAACCAACCCAATGCCAATTCGAACTCTTAGAAACTATTCCTCTTTGGAGTTGTGCTGCCAAACCGTTTCCTATACTAGCCAGGTATCTCTGGATCGAATAGACCCTTGAAGCACTCAACCAGAGTCACTGGCAAAAAAAGCAACACGCACAAACACAAGCACTGCAAACACTGCCAGCAGCAGCAGCAGCAGCCAGCTGCTAGAGCTCCCACGACCGCTGAAAGACGGAAAAACAAGTCAAGGAGGTACCAACTCGTGGTTACGTGTGCCCATCAACCACCCGGCACCCCTTGAGGGCTGGTATAAAGGTCTTGTGCCGATCAATCCGGTCCGCCTTTCGGAAAGCGGCCAATCAAGCAAGTAGTTTAGAAGGTGTGACGAACCGAATGCAAAGCCCAAGCAGGGACCGAATGTATCAGGCCCAATCAATCTCTTTGCAACCAAGCAAATGAGGGGGTGAGATGGAGCAGGCTTTAGATGGGGAGACCATAGTGAGGTGAATGAATTACTTCGGCAGAGTGGCAGAGTGGTGTGAATTCTGAACCCTGCTTCCTCCACATCCCTGCTCAATGGTGAATCTAAATCTGAGCATTCCTTGGGCCACACCGCACCGTGCAAAAATCCAAGCAAGCTGCCATCATCATCACCCAATCGCACAGCTTCTCGCTTGAAAAAAGCGGACACCGACGGACACACGGGGCAAACGGGGCGCGTGCGTCGTGTCCGGTCCTCATTCCGACCTTGTCTTACTCTGGCCGCTTCGAGGCTGATGTTCTGGGCACCTGAGTTCGGCACTACCACGGGGCGGTCAGGGTCGTTTCTACCCCAGCGGCTCCGGACCAAAGCCTTCAGAGCTGCCGAAACGTTCTCGTGGAGAATCCTTTTTGGTGGAAAGTGTGGACTTCCCCAGGTCTCCCCAACTGGGAAGCCGCTCGTGTCATGCCTCGATATGTCCGTGTCATGCAACCTCGTTTGATACAATCAACAAAACAGGATGCTTAAACACATCTTGCTAGTTCCTCAAATTTGAAAGAAACCACAATCACACTTTGTTTTGATCAATCGGCCTTGACCGCTATATTTTGTCATTACCGCTTTGATTTTCTGGAGCTGCTACGCCAATTCTACGGCGTTTTTGAAGCAACATGTCAACACATACCCCTAGCATTCAAAAGGCGATTAAAATAATGTCCGTTGACCTGAAAGTACATTTTCAAAATGGTCCTCCTGTTCACGCCCCTCGTCCCCCACCCATGCGGTCAGACTTTGTTTTTCACGCACGGCCCCTGGCCATCCGATCTGCCACTGTTTTGTTCAACCTTGGCGAATCGATCGATTGATGGACAGATGACTGCACACTCATAGATCATATATGCAGCCAGAATTAACATATAGCCCAGAAACATGCGCACCTTCTGCTTGGTGTTCCATATCCTTATAACAAACATACATGCACGTATAATTAATAATCTTTTCAAAATCGACGACTTTCCAAGACCCTCAATCTATCATCGATCTAGATTTTGGATCCTGTTTCATCAATGCATCAAAGAATCCGTAGGCGCCCACACTTTGTTATCCATCGGACACGATGTAGCGGATGTGCATTTAGATATATGCCTCAATTAGTGCATTGGCTTGACCCTATATATAGTATATATAAAACATTGGACCCTTTCTTTATAACTTATTTTATGTTTCACATCGCAAAAACACATGCATCCTAATGGCTCTTTGTCCAGGCCATAGCATCTTCATCGGCAAAGCAATGCCAATGTCTTGGGTTCGATCCTTTGTCGATCGATGATCGATCAATTACAGCCATACACATGCACATAGCTCATGCATGTACATCACTTAATATATAATCGATCACCATTATAAGTCCCGGGCTGCGAAATCTAATCGAATTGCAAATATGCAGTAATGCCTCAACTCAAGCCAGGTCACTGCATGAAGGATTTAATACATAAACCCTGCATCAACCCCAGACCCGTTATAGCGTCTGCACAGCAGGCCAAGATACATGTAGTTTGGGTTTAATTTGGAACTCGCGGACACCGGTCCTGCACTTGCAATTAACATTTGTCATGCATACGCGATCAGTACTTGCGTCCAACATGGTCCAACATACGTACGTGTTGAAGTAGATGGGCGTAGATGTACCCACATGCACAATAATAATAAAAAACATGATCGCGCAATTGACCGCATTTGATCGATCGATATCTAGATTCTAGGTCTGCGTGATAGGGATCCAGAAACCCCATTCCCACAGGCCTGACCGTAATCCTGGCTAATTGCTTCCAGAGGTAAATGAACTTCTGGCCGTCATTGGAGATCTCACGAGACTCAGTTTCACTCCTGAGCTAGGGCATGTCAACGGACATTATTTTAATCGCCTTTTGAATGCTAGGGTTATACTTCAGTACCCATAAAAGACTAAAAAAAAGATCATCAATTAATGGAGGTCAGGGCATGGTGAGCACATGAACTAGTCTGACGTCATCGTCCGTGCAGTCACACACTTGCAATCTAGCTTCAAGAAGCGACCGGCTCCTTCGATGCCAAGAATGAAGCGACTCAGATGCAGCCTGGGCAGGGTTGGGACCGGTCGGGTGCCTTGTCCATTGCTGGCTCGATGGAGGACCATGTGCAATGTATATATAATATACATGCATGCATTTATAAATTATATATATAAGACCTTCATATGCACATGCATAAACATGTTAAACAAATTGCCACTCGATTGAAACACGAAAGCTAGCGCTGGTAATTGGCTCCAATCATGACACAGGCGAATTGCACAAGAATCGTTCATGTGTGCATGCATGCATGCATAGCATGAACATGACAACGAGGCACCACCCCGGACACCATGAACAAGCAGGTTGCAAGAAAAACTTGATTGTGTGCAAAGTACCAGGCGCATAGCTAATGCCACGATAGAAGTGCGATTGTCCTTCCTTGCCATATACTCCGGTAGTGCAGCTAGCGTTTCTGCCAACCATTGTTGCACTACCCGGCCATTATAGGCCTTGCACACCAGCATCACTTCGCCATTGCTTTGATACAACTTGGCTTGCGCAAACAGACCACAAAAGTTACAAGGATCGACACATTCGAAGATAGGTAAATCAAAATCACCCCAATGATCACCGACAAGTGTCTTGCTTTTCTTGGAACGCTGGCTGGCTGCAGGATACTTTCTTGGAGGAGCACCAAGACTTGAAACTCAAGTATGCGCGGTAGAGCAAAATGCGCCTCGAATCGACCAGCGGGTCACCCCACAGGCCGCTCTGCATCAACAGATTCCTCAGCAGCACCAATGAAAAACCCACGACGTTGCACGCACAGCTCATAGCGTACAGAAGTGGCCCAGGTAATCCCAGCCAGGCATGCATTCTTTAATTAATTAAGCTAGTATACGTCTAGCTAAGGCGCTATGAGACATTGAAAACATCGATCGGCTGATAAGTGCAGCTGGACCACATCGAGCCTCCGTTCACGATGTAGATGATCCCCAAATGCAGCACGTGCATTAAGCACCACTTGATAGTGGCCGGATGAAATCCGATCAGTCCCACAAAGGGACCTATAGTGAGGCCATGATGGATTGGCAACAAGTTGCAAACATGATCCAAATTATGTGTTGAATTGAACGTAGGCAGGGAAACGACCAATGGTCAATCTGCTAGATGCTGCATTGATAATTTCAGATTAATCTAGTACAGACCAGTGCTCGTGGTAGCTAATTGACCACCGGCCAAGGGACAAATGTCTTTCGCAGGGCACCTGTGCGCCAGAAAGGTAATCGTGTCAAACTCCTGGTGGTTGGAAACACCAGGACCTGCCCAATACAGCTTACTTGCATCCTCATCACACTGTGATTGTGCATCGCAAATATGGCAAACGTGCTTTCCGTTCCAATGGGCATCTTTGAATTTCCAGATCTTCTTTGCCCATGACCAGTCTCCCCGGTGTTCTGTCACTTGGAACCGCCCGGCCATGGGCCTTCCGGCTCTCTGTTTGGCAATCCCTTCAAGGGGCTCACCTTGAGGACCAGCTCCAGGGAACACACCATGCCAGGCGTGATTGCAGCTCCAGGTGATTCTACGGACGAAGTAGTTCAACGTTTTGGATGTCATGCGTTCCTCCGGGATTGCGAAAATCAGGAACCTGCTGTAGCGAGTGGATCGCGGTTTCCACTGCACTATATTGAGGAACATTGCACAGATGGATTCTTGACCAAACTTAGTCTTGACAGTAGCACTGTCACCATAAAGGCCAATCGGGTAGAGATGCTCCGAATCAACATGCTGAGCCCAAGGCTCACCAAAGGTCTTTGACAAGCGCCAATAACGTTCACGCTCAGCGGTAGGCACATCCAGCTTACCGGTTCCAACGAGATAATCCAAAACCGCATGTGGGTCCAGCATCGGCCAGGCCTCCATTAAAACAACGATCTTCGCATTGGAATCTTTGTACTTCACAGGGACGGGAATGTGGACAACTTCCTGACCAACCATGCGCAGCACAGCATACCAGCAGAACTAGCGCACAAACTTAAACTGATCGATCTATTATTAAAAAAAAAAGTCTTGGCAACTGATTCTAAAAATCGGCATTGTTGATCAACCAACCCAACCATGTGACAGCTATACAGAGTTAAAATGCAATGTTTCAATTACTTGTTGCGATCTATTTGCCGATGAACTATGGGGAAGCGATTGCTGATGCGTGGAGGATGGATCGTAATAATAGTTGATCCTATGCGCAAAAAAAAGGGTGTGCTGCATGCACATTGCATGCATGTATGCATGCATGCATGCATGGATGATGGATGGTGATTGTGCTCACAGACGTGGATAAGTAATGTTAATTTTAATATAATATATATATATACAGGAGGTTTATCTACATTATTTATATTTGGTTCACTATGCAAAGTGTGTGTGCATGGGGCATTGCACTGCTAGCATAGTATATTGCGTTTGCTAATAGCTAAGTGTTATGCACAACACACACTGTACAGACATGTGTACAACATGTTTATTTATTTATATATGCACATATTATATACATGCATGTGAGCATGCACTCGTCCATTGTTCAGATGTGGCTCTGGTCCCTCATCAAGCAGTCGCCACCAATCACGCGATTCATTGCCTCGAGAAAGAAGGCCAAGCTTCTTTGTCAAGGGATGAACCACTTCAAGATTCCCAGTTTCCTTGGAACAACACGCGCATGGTAAACTGGGGCTGATCTTTGTTCACCAAGTTGAAATACTGGATTTTGGACATGGGAACTCTATTTCAACTTTGGTGAGACTACTGTGAAATTCAGAAGGCTCCCAACATGCACTTGAGAGGCGCATAGAGACGTCCACGTATTTTATTTGGGCCGGCTTCAATTATATATATATATCAGATCGATCTATGGTCCATCAAACAAGTTGTACTCCAAACAGGCCTGCTCGATCGAAAGTTTTGCCTAGATCATCAGTGGTCTGGTTCCAAAGTCCTAGCTGGCTGTTCAGATTCGGCCGGCAGAGTTGATACTTGGCCCAGGATCCAAGACATGGGCACGGATATGCTTCATGGCCTTGCCCACAGTGCTGCCCTGAGCTGCAAGACTGATAATAAGAAGACTGCAAAGACCTAGCCTGCGCAAGAAGGGGGTGCAGTGCACTCTCTCTATAATATATATTTTTTTTGCTGGATAATATATACTATTCATAGTGCTGTGTACATAGCTATAGCTTGTCGGAATTGATCCAAGAGGCACCACTGGATACATCGTCAACTGCAGCTTGCAGAACTAGGCTAGGGTGATGATGACCACCTTCATCGCCTGCGCAGTTGTATACATTCATGTATACATGTATACGGCTACAATGGCATGCAATGCATGCATAGAAGGATCATATGTGCACACACAGTTGCATAGATCAATGATTTTCCTGCTTGCGACATGCGGGCGTTTCTCAAGTGACTAGTGAATCTATCGAAGCTCTTCATGGCTTGATGCTTCTCACCAGGCCAGTATTTTTGGCACACACACGTGCAGGAATGATTGATCTAAGCTTCCTCCCACGAGCTAGGCGTCACCAGACCAGATCGATCGATCGATCGATGGAACAAAACGAGCTAGCTAGCATTGCAAGAACATTCATCGCGTATGAACCCAGCATGAGCATGGTGGTCGACAAGATCTAGTAAATGTCATCATGGATGACGCCTTGCTCCCCACGAAGCCATGAACACTAACACTCCTGCACATGTGAAGGTATGGTCTCCAAAATTTGCCAATGGTCGCAACCTAGCTAACTATTATGCCTTAGACATGTTGATTTGGACCAGGAATGCTTTATAGTCATCCATCGCGTCCTTGCCAGCTTTCACCACATCGGCCATCCCAACTTCCTCAGACCCATGAAGAAGTATCAGGACATCGGCTGGGGAATTCATGGATTGTAGATGAAGACACACATGCGGCCAACACATGATCACATGCATATAATATATAGATCAGACTAGTCGATTGTGTCGCAAGGCCAAACAAGGAACCTCCAAATTATCGATCTTTTGCTGGATCTTCTTGCGGAAATCGCACATTATATTCTTCTTCTTCTTGAGCTGCCCCAGCACAGCGTCCCGAATCTCAGGCGCCCTCAGATGAAGCAATGGCATGGGAAACTCAGCTAGTTAAATTTATAGGGGCTTTGAAAGCGGATAGATCTATGATATATCTAGACCCAATGCAGCTGCAATTGATCGGTGAATCTGTGTGAAGTAGTAAACTGGGACAATGGTGAGAGGGTGCTTGCTGGGAACCATGAAAGAACTTCCAGTATAAGTGGTCTGTCGCTATTTCCGGACACTTGTTGGCCAAGGGTTCATGCATGGTGTTTCCTTTCAAGCATGGACATATCCGGAATCTTCTACACCGAGCTGCGGATGCTATTTAAAAATTGCCGGCCTGTGAATGAACTTTGGCACCCAAGCCCCTGCTCAAGTTTATATGTATTTGCTAGCTAGCTAACACAAACCCAGGACAGACTAAATCGACATGTTCGCCATGAACAGCATTCATGGGGCACAAAAATTATATGCACGGCTTGCATATTTTTTATTTTGTTCAACACGATCGAACATTTCCATGCACTAAACCCGATGATCGATCCGTTGAAACCCACCGGCGCAGAGACCACTGCAGTGGCATGACTGAGGTTCCTGGCATGTCCTGCAGAAGCTTCTCCTTGTTGCAGGCATCTACGATCTTGTCGTTGATGTTCGAGAGAGTCTGTCGAGCAAACAACGAGTGCATGCGCATTGTTTCGATGCATTGCATGCTACATTTAGTGCACGCATGGATGTTACTTGATCGATTGCATGCGCAAAAGACTGCAAGAATGGTGGACCTGAAATTTTGCACAACAAAGTGATGAGCCTTCTTCCCTGAGTTCATGGTTTCCTTCGTAGCCTTTAACTTCTCCCTTTCTTTCTCCTTTTCAAACTTATCTTTGTCCCTCTGGAAACGTGCAGCCTTTTGCTCCGGTGTCTCCTTCTTTTTTTTCCTGATCTCCTACCCTTCTTTCCCTTCTTGGACTTCTTTTTTCCTTTCTTTCCCTTTTTTTCGCCTAGCAAGACGGCGGTTGGCTGAGCTCAGATCACAGCCACTTTTACCAGATATGTATTTTTATATTAATATATATCGATCGATCTAGTTTGAGTAAGCTAATTAACATGCGCCTGATGGTAGGCCCAAAACAATTCCAGCTACAAGGCAGAATGTTGAAATTTGATCCTCATATATATCTGCAAATCCAGCAGTACAAAACCATGCAGGCCGGCTGTGCTGTGAATATCCCGAACACCCTTGCTCGCCTTGCTGGAAGAATCTGACTCACTGCTGCTCTTGGAACTGCTTGAACTGCTGCTTCGCTTCTTTGACTTCTTAGTCTTCCCCTTGTCAGACTTCCGATCCTTCTGGGCCTTGCCTTCATGGTCTGAGTCGCAGTCTGCGGCCTCAA
Source organism: Durusdinium trenchii (assembly GCA_963970005.1). NCBI lineage: Eukaryota > Dinophyceae > Suessiales > Symbiodiniaceae > Durusdinium > Durusdinium trenchii. Next base: position 251,997 of record CAXAMN010025361.1, on the reverse strand, counting down.
AAAGAGAGTCCACCACAACGTCGGTTGTCTCGCTGATGGTTTCTGAATCCCACACCAAGTACAACCGGAGCTCCTGCAAGGAACAAAAGCCCACAGGTAGCACTGAACTCATGAAGCAATGTTTGAAAAATGAATGCAGTACTGAATTTGTCACATCAAAAAGCAATACCGCAACTTAGCACACTTCCTTGGCAAATAAAATAAAAATACATGCATGCGTGTATGCATGTGTACGTACAGTTTTCCTGCATGCCGACATATGTTCCATCCAGTATATCCTGAAGAAGGGGTGCATATATAATAGTGAAGGTGAGAAATCTGCACCCAAGACCTTTTTAAGGCATGCATGCAACCCGCAAACGTTCACAACTTGTACGAACTGCTCCCCCAGGCCTCGTTGTCTGGGCAATCTGGATGGCTTTTAGTTTGTGTGCGGTACGTCTCCGGATCGCTACACTTGGCAGCGATGATGCTGTCCGCTATTGCGGTGCTTTTGTATTTCTCTATAATCTGGTCTCTCGTGAGCCAGACCCTTGCACCACGGCACGAATGAGTGCGGCGTTCTAGTACGGTCTTGTAGAAACTGGATCTTTTCCAGTCTCCGGCACATGAGAGCCAGTCTTGCAACAAGACTTGTAGTTTCTCGTGGCCTCAGTCAATCTGAGGCAGCACATACGATTTGCGCATGAAAGCAATAATTATCACATACATACATGAATGCATGTTAGTTAGTTCGTTCATTGTTGATCAAGATCTAGACAAATGCTCGAAATGTCCTACCGATGCCATGCATATGCTGTTGGTATATAATTATATTATATAAATGTGCGGAAAAGTCACAGTATGCCGCTGACGCTCCAGCTTTTCTGATTTCCTTCGGTGTCCTGGGACCTTTGTGGGAAGGCTGCAAAGGGATGCACATGTTGCTCATTTTGGTGCCGTTGGTAGGTTCTCTCAGTAATGGAGATTGACGTATATACGCTAAACAAGGATGTAATTTCCCCATATTCCACACTAGCAAAGCAGGCTAATACTTATTTACTTTGCATTGCATGCATTTTGGTTCACCAATTATGACTTGACTGGAGTAGGGTGCAGTAGCATGAAGCTGTCCCGCAAACGCAAATGCAGCAGTCAGAATTAGAAGAAATTGATGATTACAGTGCCATATTTTAGCTGCCAAGGTGTAGCTGCCCATATAAAGCTTGCTGCCAAGATGCTGCTCAAAGATCTGGAGAAGCGCATATATCGCGCGTGTGCTTCCTTCTGCGCTGGCGTCTTTTCCTTCCGGACAGGTGTCTTCGGATCTGCACCTTCCTTCTTGCCATCATTCTTCGGGTCATCTTCTTTGGTTCCATCGGCAGCTGCATCCTTCTTTTTTTCTTCCTTTGCGCCCTTCGCATCATCATCATCCAGCATTGGTGATTCCACTTCATCACTCGCTTCCGAAGACTCCTCATCACCCTCACCATTCTCCTTGGCATCCTCCTGTGTACGAGGAGGCAAATCATCTTCATCAGGGCCAGGTGGTGGGCAGCATGAAGGTGTGAGCTGTGCTGATGATGTCGCCCGTAGAAGGTTGTCGGATTGTGAGCGCTTCACTGACGACCTGTCTCCTGGTGGGCCTTTATGCTCATGCTCAGGTAGCTTCTTTGCATCCTCCGGATCCTCTTTGATCACTGGCTTGACTGCTGCAGCCTTCTTTGCTGCTGGCCTCTTGGGGGGACTGCTTCCTGACATCACACCAGAAGCCGGTTTGGCTTCCTGATCAGCTTCCCGGCTGGCGGCGGGGTCACCCGGCGGTGCCTCAGGAGCAGCTGGAGGACCGCTGTCATTCCCACCGTCCTGTTCAGGTTCAGCCTCCTTTTGTTGAGGGATGTTGCTACTCTGACCAGGATGTTCCTCATGCTCGGGTTCTGGCACTGCCTGAGATGCATCCTCAGTGGCAGCTTTGGTCTTCTTGGCCTTGTTCTTTTTCTTTGATTTCTTCTCTTTCTTAACCTTCTTCTTTTTGGAAGCCTTGGCTGGATCGACCACCCCAGCTACTTTCAGCTCTGCCTCCTTTGGCGCAGAAAGGTTGACTGTACCCCGTCTCCTGATCTTGGAAGGTGGTGTTTGCAACACTGGGACATTTCCAACTCGGACAGTGCCATGCACTTGTTGTGAAATGGCTGCAGCTGATGGCATAGCCCCTTGCTCCAACATCCTTGCTTCTGCAACACCTCTACGGGCATTCTCCAGTGCTTCCTGGTCAGTCGCTGGAACAGTCGAGGCGGTGCTCAATCCTCCTGCGATGGTTGGACAGATGTGTTTATTGCTCATTGGTGCTAGTATATACGAGTGTCAATGCGTCATACGTACTTACCAATAATTATATAGCAGGGGGAGCCATCACTATATTATATATGACATAGCAAAGCAGACTAACAACTACTTCCAATTTGTACGCAGCACAATTAATTAGATCGATATATATATATATATATATTATATATGCATGGAGATATTGTGTTTGCATCATCTTTGACCAATCGAGTTAATCCACCAACAAAATAAAGGTATATATATACGATCCCAGCCTCCATTGTTCATTCACCACCCCCCCCTCCGACACTCAACAAAGCTCCTGCTGAAGGCGGAGAGGCAGCAGCAGCGAGACCCTTTCCACCACCCTCTTCTCCAGAGGCGATCCGGTCAGACAACCTCGTGCATGCGTTCTTGGCGTTAGTTCTATAGCTATATACCATGTTTTTTGGTTTAATATAATAATTATACACACATGCATATTTCACGCACAACATTTGGACATGTGTGGAGTCAATAAGGCATGGACAGAAGTGAAACCCATGGAAATTGTTCGGGTGCAACTTCATAGCCCAAATGTCGTTCGATAGTCATCTTCGCAACTTCAAGATCCACTCGCCTCCGGGACCTTTCAGCTGCCCTTTGCAAAGCGATGTCGACATCGGTGGGCATGAGTTGCCAGGCGCCAACGCTCTCTAGCTTAGAGCAACACCCATGCCTGTAACCCACCAATCACGGCAATCACGCTGTTCACGCATGATCACGCCTGTTCACGCTCCCCTCTAAAATGTTTGTATTTTGGGGGGGGTCAAGTTCACGGTCCTTTCACGGTCTATAATGTCCGTTCACGGTCTATAATGGCCGTTCACGGTTGTTTCACGATGGTTCACGCTCACCCATTTTCATGATGCCAAATTGCGTGCCTTGTTCCAATATGTGTACTTTTTAATGGTTTTGCAACTACACATGTTTATTGTCACGCATTCACTCCTTTTCACATATTGATGGCATGACCATATCACGGGCTTCGGAGTCTGAATTAGCGCAGGCAACAATGGAAACTGCATAAACAAGATTGTTGAGTATTATATGGTCTTGGAAAGCTTTTACTGGTATTGTAATCATTGGTCTCATGGATTGATTGTGCTCACAGTTCCCATAACCCTGATATGCACCAAATTGGGCCACATGTGCGAATCAGGCCAAAATTAATGCATTTAGCTTGGCTCCACGCACACTGGGAATGCAGTGCTACAACTGTAGTTCTCAGCTACAGCAACAGTCACCATTAAAATGTGCACAGGCTAGTAGTCCAGCCCGTTTCGAAGTAATGGTTTATAGAGCCCCGAGTGCACCTTCTCGCAGAGGTGGGTCTGGAGGGCCCCCAAGTTCGCATGGCGCCAATTCCAAGGGGCCTGGCCGGTGTGTGGCGTGCAGGTGGTTTCAACTATATTCGTTATTGCATGGTCACTAAATACTTTCCTCAGGCGTTTGTGTATGTACAGACCAGAAGCTATGTGCAATTATATTAATAATACACCAATGCATGGAGATACAACTAGACGATGCAACACAAAAAGGCATTTATTAATTGTAATAAATTTATAAAATTAATAATTAATTATGACAATGTTGTGTGCACGCCTTCATAGGTGACTCGGATGGAGTAGGAATGTATTTCTTCTTCATGGCACGGGTCATGGTGTGTACCTTGGTCGTCAGCCAGTGTATGATAAAACATGATAAAACATTCATGACTATCATGTTTGTTCCCAAGAAACTACTCCACAAAACACAGACTCTGGGACATAGCAAAGTGGTGGCACGCAACCTAGCTGCCCAGTCGTTCGAGAACTTTTGATGGCTCTTTACTATAAATTTGGCAAAGCCCTTGGGATAAGCAGCTGACCGCTTCAGGCCTGTTGATCCTGTCCTCAGCAGATCGCCCGGAGACCCGGATGATGACAGGGGAGCATTACATATTATGATCGACATACTGTATATGCATACATCCATCCAGGTGTCATGATGGCAATCTAATTATTACAATATGCATGCAATTGCATGTGCAGAAAACTACATGGCTTGCAAACAAAACGCAACAATGCCATGTTCTCTTGTCTTAGATTGCAGGATTGCAAAACGAGTCGCACTTGGACTTTTCCAGTTTTTTTTTGATCGTCTTTCGAACTGTCTGGAACTTCTTTATAGCCTTGTTCTTTTGGATACGCCGCTTATCTTTAGGCGAGAGCTTCCGACGAAACTTCTCCAAGTAGGGCCTGGGTAAGGCAGATGCAAATATAGGAGGGTTGATCGCTATCCAAGTCATGGCTATGCACTGCAATTCAAGGCCCTGGCAATGTCCCGAAGATCACCGTGGGCTTTGTGTTCGGGTGCCCAAAGGCTCCCATGGGACTTAGCTAGCGATGTTCTACCAGCAGACTCGGGCTACAATATAACATGGTTTTCATTTTATTATAGCACAACACACAAACATCAAAAAGCCTTTGAACTAGCTAAGATTCAACCGGCAGGTTCCCCAAAATAGAGGCTGGATGCAAGTGGCGACATAGATCAAATATGGATAGGAAAGCATCAAGCTTGAGGACGGTTGCTCACCCATGAAAAAGCAATCCCGGGCAATTGCTACCAACCCAAGCAATAGGAAGCGGCATGTGATCCTAACAAGCAGGAAAGGAATCGAAGCCTTTGAGCAAGACTTCCAATACAAAAATCTAGCCTCATGCATAATTATTGAATCTGGTACGTACCGGACTGTTCAACTAAGATTCGTATTTGCTTGCCTGACATAGGCTCGAGAACGATCACCAAATATTGATTCTTTGCTCCGCTTTGACGTGCTTCTATTGACCCATACCCAGGAGTTACAAGGTGGGCCGCCAACAAGGAGGCCCATTGGCCGGATCCTCAGCACCATGGTCAAGATGGCTCTGAATCCAGGCCTCAGGAGCGGTACACGCTAGCGAGAAGTTGGCTGAAAGGTCTAAAACTGTCATCCACTGTGCAGTCAACCCAAAATAAACGTGGTACCATGGTAGGTTCAACTGTCACGGAATCCACTGAGCAACTTCCTGTATATAGGGACCAGGCATGGATAGAATGTCACCCTTCTCTCCATGGGCAAGATCGAAGTGCCCCCTCAGGTCAGGTAAAAGTACTGCCAACTCGAATTTGCTTCTTTTTTTTTGTCTTCGACTCTAGCGTGGCGGGGGGCTGAGGGTTGGGCGAGAGCTTGGGTGTTGAAGGCTGTGTGCACTGATTATTAATTAAGTATATACATGATCGATGATCAATTATATCAAATCATCCTGGCAACAAAATCGAATTAATCCATTCAAGACTGCATTAAGCTCGGGCCCCTGACACATTTGCGCCTTCAGCTCCTCAGCTGAATCGTTCGTTCGTGAAATTTGTTTGAGACAATTAACTAATTTTAGTGCGATCGTGTATTGAGCACACAAAACGTCTCAGAGCACACATGCCTGGTCCACAGAAGAATGAACATGCATGTCTCATAAAGACCGGTTGATTATTCTGTATTCGGACAGGGAAGTACATCGATATATATATATATATAGTTTTTTTAAACAACAATTTATTATAAAAACGCGTACTAGCCAGTAGTGCCAGCATAATTGCTTTTCTCAGATCCCCAACGATATGCTCGCGTGATCTCTGCTTCTCCGCAAAATGCATCCACTGCCCACAAGTCCTGCCACCAGGAAGCCGAGAAATTTGTTGTTTCTTATAAAGATATTAGTATATATGCATTGCTTTGTGTGGATGGACGTAATTATATAAATGCAAAATCAGCTCTCAATCTTGGTGTCCCACACGGCGGCTCTGACTCCAAGGAACTTCTTGAGCTATGCTATCACACAAATGAAGCCTGGGCCAGTTCCACCAGATCGATCCATATGTACATATATATATGTAGCGCAGCTGCGTTGCAAACCCTATCTATATTCGAGCAAGCACTATATAGTGCACTAAATATATATGCATTGGCTCTTTCATAAACTAGGTCAAGTAACAACAGAAGCGGCACACCCCATGACAAAAGAAGATTGGATGACTTTGTGCTCAAAGCCAATGGGGAAGTTGTCCAACTGCGTGCGCCTTTGACGACCATGGCCAAGGTGTACTTTCAAGTGGCGTGCCCCTCAACGAAGGAGCCGAGCTGCTCTGGCTGCAGGGGTGCTCAGATCAAAGGTGGACCTTTGACAAGGAACTTCACGTCAACAACTTGCCATGGTCCGATCCAGAATGTTTTTTACAGTAACATGGTCCCATGATGTGCAGCTGCTGCTCATTGATGAGGGCTCCTTGCAATGTTGTGCCGTTTTTTTTGAAATTATTAATATATTAATATATAATATATGATAATAGACAGACCGATTATAGATCTAGATATATTCAAAGGAGAAACGACGACCGACGATCACACACTCGCACACTGGTACATGCATAGTTGCATTGCCTCAGGCCCACTGCCAAAGATGCCAAAGATGCATCTTTTCTCACTTGCAGCTTGGCGTTCTGTCGACCATGCGACGTGTCCTGCTTTCACCCATTTGCACACCAGCTGGAATTGATACTGGCCATTGTTAATGTTATTTTGATGCGCTTTTATGAAGGACAATGCAACCCAAGCCCTCTAACCTCAAACAAGGCCAGTATCCTAGTTCCACCATCATGTGTGAAGATTCCCCGATACCAGTTGGCAGGGACCCAGCAGTGGCAATGTTCATGAATCATGATCAGTGCATTTGGAGGACAGGAACATTATTGACAGGAACATTGATGTTTTTTGGGAGCCGGAGCCCTGCACTGGTTCACCCCTTCTCAAAACTAGCTGCTACTATATGTCGCTGTTTCAGGCATCGATTCGATCTCGCTCACCCCAAAATTCATTGATCGATCATTGTGGACTCGTCTTTCTTGGCCACCCAGCCAGCTGCTTGGCAAGGTCCCACCTAGGGTGAGGCAAGCAAATTCTGGCTCAGGGTCTTACACCAAGCTAGCTTGGACTATTCTAGGATCTCCTGAATGAGGTTGAAGGGAGGATGTATAATATATTATATTATATTACAAAAATATATATAAGCTTGTTTTCATAGTGCAAACTCATACTGACATAAGGCACAGCTTTTTCACACAGCTCCTGGACCCCCGACGCTGATGAACAGCCTCCATGTACATTCCATGTGACAGTCACGCCCTTCTTTAACGCCTGCCATCCACAACAAAAACAATATTACTAGAATATTTCTGACTGTACTACTGCAGTTGTGTACTAATAATCATGCGTGTAATATGCGCACTGATGACTAGTCATAGGAAATGTCATGACTACAGGCCTTTAGCTGCGGGATGCCAGGCTTGCTTTCGTTGACTTTCTTCACCCGCTCTTCCAATAAGGGTACACTAGAAACCTGGAAGTTGGCCGTGTTGCTCCTGGTGGTTGCCAGCCTCAGCACAGCTCAATTTCGGGTTATGTAGAAAAACTGAACGCCGAACGCAAGCCAATCTTATTTAAGATACTTTGATCGCTCTACCATATATCCATGTCAACTAGGCCACCAACTAGCTCATGAGGATTTCTTTGACGCAATTGCACTTCGCAACTCAGTCCCGTACACGACTCCAATGGAAGAGAAGCGGGTGTCCCCTTCTGGTCCATCAGCTGCATAAACTGTGAACGACCTGGGTTCATGTCGATCTTGTTTTCCCATGTGTGTATTTTTGTTTAAATATGTATGTAGTCATCCAGTATGCGCATAAAGGTATATTCGTGTACCCACCCTGGTCGAATCGATCTTTACAACCCATGCATGGATGAAGCCCAACCCTCTCTAGCGGATGGCTGCTCACATCATCTGAGGTCTGAGGATCAAGCATTCCGGGAACGCTAGATGGCAGGACCAGCTGGTCGTCTTGTGCAGCGATTGCAGCAAGCACTGCGAGTTTTTCCTCCTGAATGGAGCATCATGCACTACTCAAATCAAGATTGATAGCTAAGCTAAGTACTTCAGCTTGTTTGCTATTTGCAGTGTGGTCAGCACTCGGCAAGTAACCCAACTTAAATAATCGAACATTCGAATGTCAGCCTTTAACACAGCTAGCTCCTTCGCAGCAAGCTTCTTTTTTTGCCTTTCTTCTTCGATTTCTTCTTTTGTCTTCTTCTTGCTGCCCTCACCTTCCGGCGAACCATTCCCACCACCTTCGCATTTGTGTTTCTCCTCTTCTGCTGGCTCTTTTGGCTCAATATCCACTTTGCTCCTCTTACGACGAACATGTTTTGGCTTCTTGCGTTCATGCTTCAGACCTTTCTCATCTCCTTCTTCTTCACTCTTCCTTCTTTCATCATCCGGTTCCTCATCATCGCCCAGCACTTCTTCTCCTTTTAATTCAGGATGCCATGTCTTCTTCCGCTTCAGCTTGGGATCAGAACGAGGACTCACAGCCTTGAGAAGGGCGCGACGCTTCGACTTGGTCCTTTTCAGCAGTGGTTTTGGGCTCTTCACTTTCTCTGCTTCTTTTTGCTCAGGAGCCAAACCTTCAGGTACCCCACCTGAAGCTTCCTGGGCCACATCATGCTTCTTTCTACATTTGCGTTGCTTCTTGTTTGGAAGCTGATGACCGGATTCCTCATTCCCCAGGGGGGGGACTTCTTTTTTTGGTTTCTCCTCGCGGGGTTCATCATCAGCATCGGCTTTCTTCTTCCTTCCTCGTCCTCGGCCTCGGCCACGCCCCCGGCCTTTTCCCCGAGCATTAGCTTTAGCGTCCTGAATTTCAGCATCTTCCAAAGCCTCTGCCAGAAGCTTGTCAGGATCTTCAGCGTTGCTCTCCTGCACCATTTGGCGCAGTGCTGCCTGTGCCTCACCAGAGGACGGATGAGACAAACGTACGTGCGGATGGTTTTAAGATTGCTTGAACATCGATCGACATAATATCGCGGTGCTTTTCTTTGTCGGGGGAGTCGACTGGTGTGAGCTTTGATCCTAGTGCACCATAGATCGATAGATGAATTGATCGATCCATGCATGCATAGTAGCAAGAATGAACCCAGCTAGATCTATATATATAAATTAGATATAATTAAGATAATTAATATACAATGCATGGCTATCAGCATCACTGTAGCTGTGCACATGTGTATGCAGCATGCATACCTCGACCGGACTTCAAAAAAGACTCCGGCCTTCAAGATCTCCTGTTCATGAATTACGGATCCAGTACTTGAGTCAAGAAGGTACTCCATTTGCAATCTTCCCTGCTCTGCCAGGCTTTGAGGAATCTCAATCTGCACAGTCATAGGCCGCGTATCCTGGAAGCAAGGGACTGTGAGGTCAGGTGGATGGCGAAAGACACCCACATTTTTTGGTTATTAGCTTTTATATATATATACAGAAGCTCACTTGGGCCATGGATGGATTAATTCCCTTGATCGAAAACAAACATGTGCGCACCGGCACACCGATGACAATGTATACACGCCCGAGGCCGGCCTTATAGACTCCTTTGTTGCTTCGGCTTTCCTTTTTGTCTTCATCAGAGTCCAAGATATCCAAAACACAGTCACCATGTGGTTTCCGCATGGCGCTCAACTGGCTCGATGGCTTCATCTGATTCTGGTTCCTCTTCTTCGGCACCTTCCTCGTCGGACCCAGATGATGAAGAAGATATCTTAGCAGTAGTAGTAACACTTGTTCCATCGCCCAATGTAAATTTTGAGATTGGGCTGGGACTTGGTTCTTGAGGCTGGGAGTCTTGGACCTGTGTTTCCATGGTATCCATTAAATTGCCCCTGTGCGTCTCTTGGGTCTCCCCAGCCATAGCCACTGCCCTCTTGGCAGCCTGGAGATGGGTTTAAGCTACATGCATGTTGATCCATCAGCAATCTCATCCATGATCCAACAATATAAATTGTACGTGCATGCATTTAGATCTTGTCTGTGGACAGTAGTGGCAAATCTGATATTATTTTGTTTGGTCATTTGGCACATGGTGACAGGTTTAGATTGATCATGAAATCAGCATGCAGAAACCCCTGCAAGCTGCCTCCTCTTGTTTGAGTCTTGATGCTCCACGGCCCCTGCTCGGAGTTTTCTTCCCGTCAGGGCTGAGCAGACCATGCTCCTGGTCTGGACCAAGCGAGCTGAGTGATGGGGATCAACATCGAAAGGATTATTGGAACACACTCTGCACGAAAGAACTTGTCTATAGGCCAAAAGTGTTTTATAAACAGAGATCGATTGATGTTGGTCCCAACCGGTGCAGTCGTATACATTTCTGCTTTGCTTGCCGTTAGCGCATCGTGTATAATTTATATATATATATATACATGCATACGATGGCAGATCTATCCATGAGTTTGTAAAAAGGAATAGCGATCGATCGATGTGCAAAAAGCAGTCCGTCAATTTGGAGCGGATCACATCCTTGATCTGCCGCATTCGATCGTGCCCTTGCCTAGCCATGTTCATGAGGTGACACGGCATTTAATTGCTGTTTTGCTGTGATAGAGGCTGGGGTGAATCAGGCACCTGCGTTCACACTAGTTGGCACATCTGCAGTTCACGAAAAATGGCCGGCCTGGTGTCCTTGTTTCGTTGAAACCTAGCAAGGCAGTAGGCCATGGTCGCCCGCAGTATCCCACCTTCGGTCTCTGCCCACACCTGCGCAGCTAAGACGTTCTAGAAATTCATTATCCATGCGTGGTTACTGATCATAGATCGAAGCTTCCAAGTACATCTCAATTATCGAATAATAAAACGTGATATCACGGCAACTTGCAACGACAACTTGCAACATGTTGCTCATGGCCTCATGAGACTTAAAGTCTTTCCAAGCATTCAGCCGGTAGTGGTAGGAGATTGCAGATAAAGCCTCCTGGCTCGGAAAGGCAGAGTACATGTGGAGCCTAAGGTGCAATAATGCAATCCACTGCACTTGTACTCGACTCCATTTGGAAAACACAACTCCTTTTTTCAAAATTATAATTAAGAGGTTGACTCCCAACCCGCACGCACATGTCCCACCTTGACCTCACCGGGTCGGGGCAAGTCGTGAGAGAAGCTGGCCAAGAATTGCAGGATGAACCAGAAGTTGGCGTCGCACTGCACCTGCAAAAAGTATTTTATGTCCGACCTAGCTAGGCGTCAAGTTAGTACTAAATTAATGTTGATCGAGCCTGCACTGTCCCTGTAGATCACCCCATGCTGGTACAGTAATATAGTTAATATTAATAATATAATATAAAGGCTACAGACTTCAAAGCTCATGGAAGAAGGGTTGTTGCATGGTTTGACGCTGGCCTCTCGCGATCCAACATGATCCTTCTCAAGGATGATGAACTCGAACTTTGGCACCTGAGTAAATCTACTCTGCTACAACTGCATGCATGTGCGCGCAAGTACGTACTAGATTTTGGATATGTGCTTTGGATGCCCTTTCCACATGGCACAGAAAATCTGCAAGCATGTGTCCAAACAATCCACACTGCAACTACGTGCACACAGTACGTCATGCCAGGAAAGGCAGGTCCGAGAATTGAGGCTAGAACCAGCTTCGTGTCTTTTGATGTAAGACCTGCTCTTTGCCTTAGGAGTTTGCGGCGCTTGTTCAGGAAATCGTCATCCTCCAGGATGTCTGTCAAGAACGCCTGTGCATGAGGAACGCATCTATCATCGCTGGCATGCGGGCACCACATGCGATCTTGACAAATAGCACACTGCTAGCTAGCACCTATATTGCCCATTGACTAGCGCCACTACTAGCACCTATATATTAATCACCTATATACAGGAGAGCCGGAAACAGGACACACCTTGAGGAGCTCAACTCGCGCATTTGGCGTAGGCTGGACAGCAGAAGCCATTGCAGCACTAAAGTTAAAATCGATGGATCTCCCCTATGCATGCTATTTTCAAAATAGGATATATCCTAGCTAGCTATATTTTGTGCATACTAGTGGCCTGTGCGATGCTATATATAGCTCGCAAAATAACTATGCAAGGGATCCACAAAAATGCTGCAGTGACAATTTCCGTATATACAACGATTCATTATTATAATGACCTTGACGACAGTCGATCCATCTTAACAACGTGAATCGACAGATCAATTCACAGTATAGCAAAGCTGGAAAGGGAATGCGCACCAATCGCATCGTCGTCTATCTCCTCCCAAGGCTGAGAGATCTTCTCGAGGGTACCTAGGTAGGCCATCGATGATTGAGACATCGATGAGCCAGGCCATCTTTCAAAGACCTGCGCGTGCATTTATCTCATGCCAAGTCCTGCACGCTTTCTGATGAACTTCTTCATGGGATCGATCCAGAGTCAGCGCCCACATGAAAGCAGCGGGTCGTGGATTAGACAAAAGTTCGAGCTCATGGTCTAATAGCTATGTACATGCGTAGATCAATGTATATACACTCCGCGTGCGCAGTGTGATCTTACAAGCATTGATCTATTAACGTAAGTTGGATTCCAGGATATGCACTGTCATCTGTGCCCAATGGACCATCATCCTCCAAGTGGTTGATCCACCACGGCCACACACAATCAGCCTGCTCTCTGACAAGACAAAATGTCCTTTGGTTGGATATAATGGTCGCAGTCTCAGGACTATTAATTTAATAGTACTTGACGCCTAGGGATACGGTTTTGCTATGGGTAGGCCTGCAACATTCTTGACTTGCCTTGACCATTTGTTAAACAATAGTTGGACTAGACAAATGAAGGTTAAGTTACGTGTTTTTCCCGTAATGACCAACCAATTTTGGGTGTTTGGCTTTCCAGGTGTCTATGCTCAGGCTTCAACTTGCTTGTTACCAAGTGCTTGAGCTAAGTGCGCGTGCGGCCCGCTAAGTGCGTATAGGCTTTTTTTTCTGAACTCCAGTGCTGGTGTGCACCGTGCACCGCCAGCACTAACGCTTCAGTTTTGGGTCTCAAAAAGTGCCCCCGTCCTGCAGGTGATATGGATTGATGTGCATGAAAGTTCATGTCCAAAGCGGATGACCATCCTTAATTTAATTACTGTAAATTAAAGGGAAGCAACCCAGTGTTGAGGACATAATGATCGATAATGATTGTGGACATTGGACCGCCGAGGCGCAGCAAATTGAAACTGCCACAGGCACCACGATGCTTGGTTGCGCAAGATTCAAACTGAGCCAATACAGCCGCCCATGAAAGTCCGCGTCATTATTGTTAATAGATCGACTACGCCAGGATGAGTTTTCAACTGTTGTTATCCAGCATCAGGTGTATAGAATTTGGGCATTCCAAAGTCCTATGATCAGGGAAGAAACACAATATTCAATTTTTGAAGAAGCAGCTAGCCATATGCATAGGCTATAGAGATCATTATAACATGGTCCAACGTGGTTTGGGCTCCAGCCCCAAGAAAGCTCTGAAGAGCTGGACACCAACGAAGTGGGTTCGGGGGTGTCGCTGGGACTCGATTGGGTTCCTTTGAGTCTTTGGGTGTCGGACCACTGGTGCTCCAAACGATCTTTGCACTACCCAAAGGCTGCACAGGCAGTCAAACCTGATACCCGTTGTGTTTGCTCAGGATGCAAGTGTCACTATTGTCAACTGAAAACAATTGTGGAGCTTTTGACTAACATTGATTCATTATGACAACTGGATCCGCTGGATTCTGCTGGGTCGGCTCAAATTCTCGAACACTGGGTTCGTTCCGCGAAGGGATACCAGGCGCCCGATTTGTCCTCAAAGGTCTCCTTCTTCGAGCTAGATATAGCTAGATAACTAGCTATAGATACTATAGACGACCCATGTTTTGTCCACTCGGAGTCAAGAGTCTATCAAGACGCACAGCGCACTGGCCACACAGCAATCAGAGTTTGGCCCAGAAGAGATGATTCAGATGTGAGGTGGGTGCTGAACGCAACTTTGTGCAAGAATTGTTGGAAATCAAATGTGAGCAATCACCATGAGTTGCAGTGGCCAATTGTTTGGTGCTATGGGCGATGGTTACGTGCAGATCCCATAATAATTAGATCCGTGCCCTGAAGAATCAAACAACGACAAAGGCAAACATAAGGAGAAAGCAACTGAACAAAGCTCTGGCGACGCAACTGGTGCCCTAAATGCATAAGACGCCTATGGGACTCAACGAACGGCGCAAGCAGCATAGACCTTGTGGGACTCAACAAGCAACATAAAATGCTACAAAGCTATAGTTAGACTAGTTAGATATTAAAAATCATATTGAGGCATATTGGTATGCCTGCATGCACGAGAAGTGCACATGTCCTTGTCAAACAAGCAGTGCAGCACCATCACATCATCATCTCCACCTCCTCAAACACAGCTGTGTCTCGACCAGACCCGCTTGACGGGTGCAGAAATAATCTGGTGTCGGAACAGTGGCATTGAGAGTCCCTGGTGCCTGGTCTTTTTGGAGCCTTGCCAGAGGCATGACCAACACAGCGCATGAGGGATCATGGAATTCGGGTGCCAGGAATCTGTGACCGGAATCTTTGGGGGATGGAAGTTTTTGGTAGTTTCTTGCTACGAGTAACAAGTGAAGCGCTACTAGTTGCAAGTGCACTACTACTAGTAGCACGTCAGCTACTAATAGCGATGCCCTTACTGCTAGAAATGCCCAATGTCCTGTGGCTCCACCCTATATCCGCACCACATCCCCGGAAACAGAACTGGCACAGGCCAACAGGCCAACAGAATGGAGGGCTTGATGTGGCGTGATGTCAAAAAGTGCATCTGCAAAGGGGATACCTTAGGGATGCTCTTTGTATACCAAAGATGGACCCTCCAAAAAGTGTCATCCACCGGTTCGAGACGGTTGGAGCTCTGGGATTCTTCAGGACATGGAGACTTCGGGTGCCATGTCAGGGCCATCAAGCCGGAAGGATGTGCAGGTGTCCGGCAGGGTAGGGTAGGGATCACTCGAAGTTGACCAGCAATTCAGAGAAGAGCCTGGCGTGAAGAGCCAGTACCATTAACTCGAGTCGTGGCACTGAGCTGGTACGTTCTCCCTTCCTGCAAGGTATTATCGCTGCTATCTGCTCTCCACCACAAGTCGCAACACCAGGAATCCAATGGTCTCCAAGGCAGTCGAGGCAACGAAAATAGACAACATATCCGGCGCGCGCCTCTGGACAAGCCTTGGTTGAAGATGTGCCACCAAATTGTAGATTTGAAATTTGAAAGCCAAGAAGTGACCCTGACTGTTGAGCCCCAGCATTGGTATGGCATGGTAGGCCCAGAGCAACTGCTGCACACAGTTGTGTTGCGCCTTGAATTCCCCACAGATTTGCCTAAAAGCACTCACCACGTCTTGAGGAAAGAATAAGGGCATGCTGCCACAGCGACATGATCCAGGTCTTTCGCTGGCCACCGTCTGTGTTAGCATGAAACTTGTATGCGTGAAAAAAGAACCAGTACAAACCTGTATGCTGCCCCAATGGGCCAGCAGCATGCATCACGTGTTGCAAGTGCCCAGGCCCAAACTCTCAAATGTTTTGCAAGCATTTGAATGGATCAAGAAGCATGTTCAGTGATTGATGGTCAATGGGTTCCCAAAAGACGATGTTTCTTACTCATCCCAGTGGTGGAACCTGTGGTTCATTCTGTCTGGTTCATTCAGCCCTTTGAAGTGATCACCAGGTTGGCACAAGACTTCGCTCTGGATTGAGATGCAAAGGACTCGAAATCCAGGAGGAAGCGATTCGTCGTGCATGAATTTGTTTCAACCGATATCATTTAGCCTGGGCTTGCAAATGTTCGATGTGAAAATCGACACCCAATGTTGGGACACAGGACTGACAAAATCTGACCAAACACAATCTTTCGGATGTGTAAATGAAGCCGCCTCTCATGTACTTATAAAATATATACAGTATATATATATATATGTAATATGTATTGAAGTCCAAATGGTTGAACATCGAACTATGTTGCACATCCTGAGTGCTCCAGTAATATCATTGAATATCTTGATGTTCTTGGTCTCCGAGACACTGTCCATGAACTGATCAGGTGTGGCCACCAATTTTATTGCATCAATTTGCAGGCAAAGGCCAGTTGAAAGCTCAAAGCCCGAAACGATGGGCTCTGCCAGTGCAGTGCAAGCGATGGATGTTGTCCCACCGCTCCCAAAACTTCATGTAATCACGCGTTGTGCTAAAGCGAAAATACAGCCAGCCGCAAGTCGCTAGGTTGTACTGCCAGTGGTTAAACAAACCTCGTATGTCACGTGCGGTCTCTGCTTGGTCGAAGAAGGTGCTTTCGACTCACCAAGAAGAAACCACCAAAAGATAGTGGTCTCTCCCACTCTGACCAATATGTGTTTTTGTTCTGCTTGGTCTCACTGAAAAACAAATAAACATATTGGTCGGTGGGACTCATCATCCCAAGATCCGGTTGACACTGCAATGACTCCATGAACGAAATGCTTCAGTTGCTGTACTGTAGAGAAGGTCTCTTATTTGCCCTCCAAATGGTTCCCCCTCAAAAGACTGCGGAACATCACAGAAGTATGGGTGTGTATTAGATAGGGAGACCCCCAACCAATGGGCTTTCGTAGCCTCCATGTTCGTAGCCTCAAAAATGGCATGTCATCTGATCAAAGGGCAGTTACATCGCAGTTCCTATGACTTTTTTGCTGGGATGTGGTTTTGGTGTGGTTTCCAGGTGGTTTCAGGGCGGACACATCGGATGTCGCTGGTCGGAGCTACGCGCATCGGATGTCGCCGAGCCAACTGGGTGACGAGATGGTCGAACTTCACAGCATGACCTAGCAACCTTGGAGTCTTGGACTTCTGCTGGCCTGAGACGCTCTGATGCCCAAAAGACACTGGCCTCAAGCCCCTTTTCTCGACCCACAGCGTGTCTATTTTTGAACGCCAACTCCGGGTTGGTGAAAACGGCGCGAGTGAGGTCTACCGCTCTACCGGTCTCATACCGTAGTTCTTTGAGGCCAGTCCACCCGATGTTCAGCGACCCTTCGTTCGGGTGAATCACGTAGGACGACGTAGGAAACGTCCCGTCCACACATGTCTGTCGTAGTCCCGAACATGTATGCCACATGTCTGCAGATTTGGGCTTTGGATGGCTTTGGTATATTATACAAACATAGTTGTCTTAATGGCTCTAAGAGAGATGTCACCTCATAAATCCTCATAACACATCGCTAGGTCGACACGACACAAACTTTAGGTCGACTCTTGAGAGTTTGATCTCGGTCCGCGGGACACCGGCCAATGTTGGGGCAAATTGAATTGAAACTTGTCGTCGAAGGTCCGCAGCTGTCTGCACCAGCCTCGTTCGTTCGAGGAAGGCGCTGATGCATTGTCCTGGACCTTTAGGACCTTTGGAGCTGCGTTCGTAGCGTCCGATCGCTCCTACTAGTAAGGCCAGGAGCCCCTTGGATCTTGGTGGGTTAGTGGCAAGTGAGGTGCTTCCCCGCTCATGTGCACGCATGAAGTGGACAACTGGAAGCCGCTGAACATCCACTGACTGTGTCGTGGTGACGACTCGGTGGGACAAAGCAGGTGGTGGTAAACACAAGCAACTTTAACTGTTGGTCTCTTGATGTCTCTTGTACTTGGCCCTCACCCACAATGAGACATCGTTCAAAAAATGGTCAACACAAACTGGCCTAGTTGACGAGCGCCAGCAAAAGCCCACCTGGCAATGAAAGGGCGAGAACTGGCGCGAAAGTGAGCCTTCAAGTGAGACTCCTTGTGTCGAACAACCATAACACGATCATGGCACAAATCAACGTGCATGTTTTTTGTAATGACCTCATGTGTCTTTTCCATGTGAACCCTGCCCCTATCCCCTCCAACAGCACAATGGTGCCGCTATGCTTCAGCTTTTCGACCAAAGGTGTTGTGGTGTCCCCATCTGGGCCGGAAATCTGGTAGAGGCGTTCACCAGAGGGATCGGGACCTGGACAAAGACCCGGATTGGGATTTCAACATTGAGGAAAAGGCCTGGCCATGCCCGGCCGCACGGCCCTTAAAAGTTTAAGACCAGGGGGGTTTTTCGTCTTTCCGAAGGTCTTCCAAAGCCAAGGTGACCTTCGTATAGTTTGCTTTTTAAGAAAGAACACCTCACCTGCCAGCATGCCGCTGACGTGGTGCTGGCTTGCCGCCCAGGAGGAGCCGGTGCCAGGTGGCTCGGTGACTCGGCGGGTGGTTCGGCTGAATCGGCTCGGCGACATTCTCGGCTCCGTGTCAAAGGCTCGGTGTCCCGAAGATAAAGAGCGGTTTCCAATACATTTTGGGTGGGGATCTACCTTTTCTATCTATTTGGGGTCTCTCTCTCTCTATATATATAGACGGACTGGGATGAGTCAAGATTTGACTGTTGAGCAATCATAGATGGACAGTCTCAAACCGATTTTGCCAGGTGTGTATATACATATGTAAATACCCTGTACATCCCAACCAATGAAGAACCATGAAACACCCGACCAAAGTTAAAACAGAAAACAGAAGGAACCGCAATGGGACGTTTGTGTTTTCTGTACCTAGACTTAAGTTGCGTTGAGTTGCATTGACCTTTCGATAATTGTAACACAGTAGAAAACACAAATAAGGAACATAGTAAAAACAAAACCCACAGAGTTCTCAGAGACTCTTGGCTGGACCCCACCCCTTCCCCAAGACTTCCCCAGAATTGTTTTTTGTTTTCCCAAGGTCTTTCTGACTTTTTAATGTTTTGGTTCTTATTGCAGTGTTTCTTTCTAAGGCAATCTGTGCTATTCCTATCTTGTTCAATCTCCAAGCATCTGAGCCCACCTGAAGTCTTCTGTTCTTTCTTCTTACAACTCAAAGCGTCTGAGACCAACACCCTTTGCCCTGGTCGATATGTCCATGTGCTCTGTGCGCATTAACTTATGATTGGTATCAGTGGTGTTGCATTTCCAAGCAGCTTGACATGTGAAACGTAATGAACATGTGGAAGCTGTAGTTGTGATTCATTGTTAGTTCAAGTCTAACTAAATTCAAACTCAAGTCTGATTTACTTCTATAGTTTAGTTGTAATTCAACTCTGACTTAATTCTAAACTAATTCTATGTTACGTCTAATGTACTTTTAATTATTTCAGTCTTAACTCAAGTCAGTTCTAATTTATAGTGTCATTCAAATCGTAAGTCAAGCCAAATTTAATTCTAGTTCAGCCCTAATGTTACTTCTAGTTGAATTCTGAGTTTAATGATTCTGTTAACTTTAATTCCCCGTTCTGTTCTAGTTCAACTCCAACTTAAATCAAAACAAATACGATTTAGTTCTATTCTAATTCTAAGCTAGTGCAAATTCAATTTCAATTTTGAGTTCAGTTCAATTCTAACTCAATCCAATTCAATTCTAATTCAGATCTAATTGAATTGAAATTTAAATCTATCTTGGTTCCAATTTCGCGTTAGTTTACGTCGAAATTGATTCTAATTGAATTCTAGAAAGCGGTGTTGCTGGGGGTGTGAGTTTAAGAAAACACATGCTACAAGACCCTGTATTTTACAGTGTTTTCTTGCCCTGGGAGTGCTGGGAACTAGATTACAGTGTTTTCTTGCCCTGGGAGTGCTGGGAACTAGATAGATAGATAGATAGATAGATAGATAGATAGATAGATAGATAGAGAGAGAGATAGAGAGATAGATAGAGATATAGATAGAGATAGATAGATATAGATAGATATAGATAGAGATAGATAGAGATAGATAGATAGATAGATAGATTAGATATATAATTCCAAAAGTAATCTCTAGGAATAATCATTCCTATATCTAAAAAGCTTCTTATAAATGCTTCAATTTCACTAGCTTTCCTCTAGATCTCTCGGAATAGTATGTTCTATATTTAAGAGCTGTATATAAAAGCTCTGGGATTGATAACTTCTGTATTAAATGCATATATAACAGCTGTCATTTCAAAAGCTGTCCTCTAGATCTCTGTGATTGATTCGTTTTGTCAATCAAAGCGGTACATACAAACATTTTAATTTCAAGCGGTTTCCTGTAGATCTCTGGGAATAATCATTTCTATATTATATTTTAAAACATGATTTCATAAGCTTTACTCTAGATTCTAGATCTCTGGGAATGATAACTTCTATAAAAGCTTTCATTTTAAAAGCTTTCCTGGATCTCTGGGAAAGTAGATGCCCCAGATGTGTGTTTGCATGTGTCATATAATATATATATTATATATATAATTTGTCTTTTTTGCAGTATCAAAGAAGGAGGGCAGGCTACCACCTAAAAAAATAAAACCTCAAATTTATGGAATACCAAAACACAGGCCCCATGGCGGCCCGCTCTCTCAAAAAACATCCTATTGATATCTCGGCACCGTATCGGTGTTGGTTTACACCTCCCTCCAAAATCTCAAAAGCTCGCAAAAGCTTACAAAGGGATGGATGAGCCCATGCAGAGATGGAGGACCATGGCTCGCAGGCACCGAACGAAGAGAATGAGAAGGCCCAGAGCGAGTCTAACGAGAATCAAGGGGTTGAAGGAGGCATCTTGGGTCTGTCCAACAGACTTGGTGGCGCCACCTTGTTCGGTGCCTTGAGCACCTAGGTCGACCTCATTAGGAGCCTATGGATCGATCACTTTGGAAAAGGCTGCAGGGTCAGTTTCCTTTGGGGGTCATTAGTTATCGGCCACACTCCAGTCCCAAATGGGATTCTTTTGCTGACGACTGCAACGATCCAAAACGACGGAACGACGACGACAACGACGACGGAACGGGCAGGATCGAAGCCAGGGAGCATGGCAGGGCCCTCATGGCCCCTGTTTGGGAATCAAATCACATGTGGACAACTGCTAACCTGCTGCCTGTAAGCTCAGCTCTTGTTTTTCGGTAGGGTAGGGTTTAGGCTTTCATGATACTTCGTTCGGATGACATGGATCGCTCACCACTTTCGCTCACATGTTCCATCATGTGGACAAAAAACAACCAAACGTGCAGAGAACCGTCAGACCCCAGCAGTGCTCGCTATGCCGCCGAGTGACTTGCAGAAGTGCTCTCCGTGCCTGGCGACGACGCGTCGTTGGACCCCCAGCAACTTAACACCGCCCGTTGCGGGAGTGGTCAAAGCGATTCAGAAACACAGTCCGAACGGTGAATGAATTGGTATAACCAAATTGGTTATAAGATCTAGCAGGTTGCTTCTGCCTTTCGGTGCAAAACTCATTCCCAAGTGATGGATTGACTTCTCACGTTGACCACCAATGAATCTCTTGTTTGGAGACAAAGCCATGTATTAGTTCCTGCTTTTCGTTTTGGCCATCCACCACTTTGGGACAGTTACAGAAAATCGGGTGGTCTTGCTTGTCCAAGGGGTGCCTAGAGCGGCTAACACGTGACGTTGCTGTTGGCCACATAATAGTACAAGTATCGTGTTTCACATCTGATACGATCTCCCAGGCACTTGTTAAATTCCGAAGCAGTCAATGCACCCCGGACTTGCATGCACTTACATTTTGGCCATCAGGATTCTGGGTTGCTTACTATTGTACTCCAATAATAAGGATACATTGCAACAGGAACTGTGTGATGCTTACAACACATGGCCGCTCAGTTCCTCTATCTGGACAGTCGAATGTGCTGTGAATCAAGACAACAGGTACTATTGCCAGCGTTGCGCCAACACCCGGCTATTTAATATATTGCCAAATATACTTTGTCTGCGACAAACACTGCTGCAAATATCAATGAAATACACCAATAGGCTACGGAGTACAAAAGGGAGGACGAGGGAGGTGTCCCACATATAAATATATAATATACTATATTATACCATTATCATTCATTATCATATATTGCAAGTACTATTACAAGTATCAATTGAACTTGCGCCAGGAAACTCATCATCCAACATCATTTAACATGTGCCGTGAACAAGGGTTTTAGAAAAGAACCTGTACGTGGGGATTACGTGCGGTCAAATCCTTTGCCATTCTCATCTCCAAATGCATGCAACAACATATCAAAACATATTAAATGAACAAAAAAGGTGCCGGCTCCTTGATTAGAACCCCGGTCCCCCGGTCTAGTTATTCTCCTCCCCAGAAACGGTCACCCGTCACACCACCCACCTCCCGTCGTGGAGTCGCCAGAGCCGGACCCAGAGCCGCTGGTCTGAGAGGTGAGGCGGAAGAACAATTGCATCGCTTCTAGTAACAAGTGCCTTACTGGTAGTAACAAGAAGCTATGAGGAACAAATAGCTGCTAATTAGAATTTAATTGGAGGCATACTGAGTTACTGAAAACATCTACCTGCAGTTCCAACGGGGTGCCGAAGGAGGCTAGAGGGGTGCCCTGTCACATCCGCTCACTAGATAGAAAAACACCGCCCATCTCGGTGTTGCAAGGGATTCTTGGGAGGGGAATGTGTGCTGGTGGAGCTCATGTGAAACACTTTCAGGATATTCATCTTGCCCTAGTCTCGCACGCCAGCCAGCCCTTGTGACCAATGTGATATCCATCTAATTCATTCTGATTCAGCCAAGTCAATGGAAGACTGGCAAGTGCTTCCCGTTTGGGTCTTTGTCCCATGAAAACGGTCAAACACTGAAGGAAGGACCAGCTGGCTCGTGCCAACTGGAGGGTGCACGAAGTCGTGCGCACAGCACTCGATGGCGATGGCCCCTACGAGGAAAACGCCCCAAACTGGGAGAACTATTCAAATAAGCTAGAAACTCAGCTCAAGTAAACACCTGTTTGAACTATGATACATTGCCTCATGAGCCAGCAATTCACAAGTCTAGAGAATTGGAGCAATCCATCATTGGAACAGCAATCAGGCCATTCCTCATGGAGTTGGATGTGTTGAACATTGTTGAACCGTCCCTTCTGAGTGCTTCATGGCAATGGCCACCAGGTGGCCGAAGCTTGCTGTGCATTGGCGGCAAAGTCCTGACGGCGCCAGAGCCGAAGCCGGCTTCGACCGATGGATCCAACGGATCCAACCAATGCCAAACACTCCATGTATGGAAGAGTGACAAATTGTATGACCCCCACTATATGTGAGCAATGTGCAAAACCTCTTATGTGTTGTAGTGCGCATTCTTCCCAACGTTATCCTTTTTTTTCTATGAATCTTATCGTTCCTGAGGGTTTGGACACACCTGTATTAAAACCCGGCAGTTGCTCATGTAAGAATATGTTATAACTATTCCAGTCCCATGGATGGTCTGGGCAGGCGTGTTGACCCGGAAAAGGCCACAGATTTTGACCCCTTCAAAGGCCTGGAGAGGCGCATAGGAATCTGTTCATCCCTGGGATTTCGATCGGAGGGGTCCATGGAGTCTCTCAATCTGGAATTGAAGAGTCTGGGGCTGGGGTGTCTTTGTTTGAAGAAAGCCCCTGCAGGTGTTCGGAAGACTAGACCAGCCAGCCCGTTAGGGGTGCGTTTAGACGCACATCAGCTCCGTTGGGCCATTGGGACGTTGCAACCCGAGCGTACCCAGCGTCCACTGGGCGGCTGAACCGTTTTCTTCGATGGAACCTCAAGAACTGACAAGTTCTGGCTGGCTTCGCTCCTTTTTGGAAATTCAACTTTGACCTTTTTTCCACCAGTGGTGTGTCCCCAACCCCAAGAAAGGTTTGCAGGTTATCCACTTGTCCCTTGTAGGATAGGCCCTGATTACACTGGTGATTCAATTAACACCCAGCGCTATAGAGATCTGGGACCATCCAGGATTAGGGAGTTGTCTGATTAATTAAGCGACACACCAAAAGCCGCTCGTGACCCAGGAACCACTCCCCACGCGCATCGCGAGGTCCGACGCGAGGTCCGACGCGAGGTCCGACCCGAGAGGATCGCGAGGTCCGCCACGGGCAGCCCGGTCGGTGCGTTCGTATTAACGAATGGACAGCACAAGCGATATATCTGTCATCTGTCATCTGTCTATCAATATAGTTTTAGTCTTTAGAAGTTATATGGATCCCTGGAGTCATTGATATGTCTGTCTATATGAGTCTATCTGTCATTTCCCTCTCCCCTTGAGTGAAGGCCCCACGTGTCCCACGTGGTAGCCGGTCGCCTCTTTGTCTTCCGTGCCCGACGCGCTGATGTAGACCGCCTTGGGTGCAAAGTCGGCCTCAGTGTTTGGGCAACGGTCGGCGACCCGAGGCGACGGGTAGCGATGACGTCGCTCTCTTCGGCGGCTGGGAGCTCAAGTGCCGAGCTGACTCGAAACGAACGTGATTGCAGTCGAAACACAGGTGAAATCGTTCAGAACGTGGACGTCCATGAACTAAACCTGTGGGGGGACACCTTCGGAAAGCTGGCATCCGACAGATTTCCGTGTGATGGAAGAAAAGCAGCAGTGTCGAGTCTTGGGGCTCGTGGACTGGGATCTCTTGACCGTGGATTTCCCTTGATCGAAGCAGGTTCACTGACGATGGCGATGGCCCGAAAGGTTGCCAGTCAGCCAAAATCTGGAAAATGCGCGAGTCCGCGCGAGTCAACCTGTCGCTATGGGTCACTCTAAATTAAACCTCCAGGTTCCTAAGGGCTTTGACCTTTATGGCGCCACGCAGCGATACACGCCGCGCCCCACGCTCTTCTTTCACAGTCTACGATGCTGGAGGAAGTCTACCACTCCCGCGTGCTTCAAAACGGTTCATGTTCACACGGTTTCGCCATGCGACCTGGTTTCATCCTTTCTGTCGTTCAGGTGGTCCAGCTGGGGTAGGAGTTTCGTCTGAAAAAATGAACAAGGAACAAGTCGATATAAAATATAAGTCGGTAATCACATGCCTCAGTTCCAGAAAGCCTCTGTTAGGTCACTTTCCAACATAAGTAGATGGATATACTAAGAGATACTGCAAATTGTCCAGAGTTTGGTCAGGTCTCACACCTCATTTTTATATCTGGACCTTCCACGGGTGTATTGTTACAGCCATTTGGTGAAATTTAAGATCAAAAATGCCTTCTCATTTCAAACATGATGCTTCACTACTTTGACGATGTTACCAAACTAGCGGTCGGCCAACGTTGCCGTTGGTCGGGGAAAGTCGCTGTTTGGGCGGGACCTGTTACTGTATAAACATATTGCAATGCAAAAGTGATTCAAAACAAGCAACAAAAGCTTTAAAGCAAAAACACAAACAAACTATGTTGATTGAAAAGGCAAAAAAATATAGCAAAGAAGACCCACGCCAGCACTTTCGACGAACGCCTACGAATAGCAGGGAGAAACATTGACAAGCTCTCGTTGAAACACATCCTCTGCAACTCCTCCCGGGGCGGAGGAAATCCCAACAGAACCTCAACGACAGAGTCTTTTCGTGGTGCAAATGGGTCGCTTGGGAAATTCGTACACCCACCCAGGAAGCGGCAAACAATTCAGCTGAGACACCGCCGACTGACCTATCTTCACCAAGCCTGGTACTTCTGCCGTGCAAGTCGGGACTGCTTGCATGTTTTTTGGATCACGTACCGAGATCGAAGAAAAGGGACTCCCACAGGAAGTCTGGACAGTGGAAACAAACCATCGAACTTGCGAAAAGGGAGTTAGATTCAACATCGTTCAGCAAAAACGAAACCTATATAACCCGTCCTAACCCAGTTCAATAGACCTCATAGTAGAGTAGTAGAGTTGGTCAAACCAGTTCACACGTCTCAAGACTCGAGGTTTTAAAGGCCAGGTTTGACCATTCGACCTTCGTCGTTCGTATACGGTCAGCGGTGGCCCCACGACGATTCAAGGCGAATGAAACCATCCACAACAACATTTGGGAGGTGCCACCATTTGCTCCATCCAAAATGTCAACAAAAATAGGGACAATGACTTGGCAAATGTGATTTCAATATAATTACCCAACAGAAATTGCCTTGGCTTGGTCCCCAGGATGTGGCAGGGACCACCTACGACACAGGCGCCACAAGTAGCAGGATGTGGTGTCCAAACCCGACATCTTCGGAGGGGATGAAACCGACATCTTTACCACTTCACATGCATCCATATCCAATTTATGGGCCTAATTATAAATAACTATATTCCATAATTACATGGAATGGTGGATGGGTCAAGGGTCCCTCGGCCTGTGAGTCAACGGCACCGCGCAGGCCCTCCAGTGTCCCACGTGCCCTGTTGTTCTTCAGTTGCGACACCGGAATCCCGGCGCGACGGCGACTAAGATCTATGAATCGGTACCCGACTGGCGACTGGCCGGTTATAGCACTTGTCAGAGCAACATAGACAACACAACGGAAATGATTCAAAAACTGAGTTGAAAGGAGGAATCTATGATCGCCTATACAAGCAAGCTGCCTCTCCCGGCCCTTGATCATCCGACGGTCAGCCGACGAAGCGCGCGCGGAGATCGGTCCGAAGAGATCGGTCCGCACCTGGCAAGGACACCGGTCCAGCTGCCTTCAAGGCAGCAGCCTCATGCGTTCTCTCGCTGGGTCTTCGGATCCAAGAAACAGGCGCTTCAGCGCGAACTGTCACTGTATCTCTGTCTGCGCAACTACCCCAACCACCTACATCAAATTCAGGGCGAAACAGCAAACTGATGTCCGTATGTCATGTGCATGAGGATATTGTTCCTTGTCGTATGCAACTATTTGTCAATATTCTTCATGACAGCACAGCCTGGCCAGTAGGACAGATCATATATACGGAAGGGTGTAATTCAAAGGCGAGGTGGAGTACCCTGCAGGATATTGATCCACAGTGAGTGTCCCCCACACCATGCTTTCACCATGGTTTCGGCACTCTTGCTCTCCACTGTCCACAGTGGTGATGTTCGTTTCGGTATGCTTTCGATAAAACGTTCGTCTCGGGCCTCTGTGATCACGTTCTCACTGATGGAGGCCACAGAGGAGCACCCGGCTGGTGCACTGGGTGTGTCCGGTGTGACCGAGGCCAAGGTCCTTCCTGCAGAAGCCGATCTCAACGAAGACAGTCAGCTGCGCACGAAGCACGTGCTTGGGCGGTGGATTCCGTGGATCATGCGTTCAGGATACTCATGACAGCTATATAATATAGTATCACATAGCATTGTTTTTGAAACGATATTAACACCTATTAAAAGCCATTGTTGGACTACAAGCATGATCAAACATGAATATTTTCTTTTAAAAAAAAAAAAAACTAAAACAAACACACCAAAGGAAATGCATCAAACACTATGAAGTGTGGATCCACAAGTCAAACCAGGTGATCATGGCTTTGTGGTGCACCTGATTCACCTGATGCTTGAGTCAATGTTGACATCCCGCCATGAAATCTCGGTGTAAATTCAAAACGGCGGGTCTAGAGGTCACATGAAGCCGATATCACCACTATAGGATTCAAGGTCTCTGCAACAAGATGAAGCATTGTCATATGGTGTCGGGACATAAGGTTGAAGAGGATCTTGGGCTGAAAACCCTTCTCAAGATTTCAGCCAACAGCACTTTGTATGAACCTTTAAAACTCCAATTGGCCAGGGAGTCTCCGTATTTATGATACATACAAATCCAAATCAAATCAAGTTGTTTGTGATCTTTCTCTCAGGGCGTCTCTTCCCCCGGCCGCTGGCCGGACCAGTCCATGCGGTGCAAACGGATCAAAAGAAGGTGCACGTGGAATAGAACTACAACACTTAGACTTGTTCACGAGAAAAATGACTGCAGGATGACCCAATCAATGAAGATTCCCAGGTCATCCTGGGTCTCTGTATTTCCCGCGCTAAACAGACATCGGTCACGTTGGACGTCCCTCTTGGAAGGACCGAGCCGATCCAGTGGAGCATGTTTGGGTGTCACATGGTGTCACTGGCCTGAGGTGTCACGTGGGTCGGATTTGATGGAGCACATTGATTAGGACACGTTGAACCGTTGAAGGCTTTGACAGTACCAAGGACCCAACGCGAGACCTTTCAGAGGCGCCAAATCCTTCGTTGGAAGCACAGGGGCAGGGGCACACAGGGGCGTGTAGATCCTTTTCGATCTCTTCATGGATGAAAGGAGCCCCGAAGTCTGTCTCGTGCAGCTGAGATGTTTGACAAATGAAGCTCGCTTTCTATGGCTCCACCAGCCTGCTTTTGGAGCATTGTCCCAACATCCACATCGACAGCCATATGGATGCCGGCACAAGTGTTGATATCTGCCTAGGCCCATTGGCCTGGGCTATCGGTCTTGTGCCTCTCGAGCCGAGCAAGTCTGCTTTCCACATCGTTAGACTGCTCATCTTTCCCGCATCTGAAGTGGGTCTGCCACCGTGGTCGAGCATCCACACCTACAGCCCCAAACTCGCTGAGCTGCCAAGCCTTGAAATCAATCCACCAGTGTGGGACTTGAGCCCCGTTGGAGTCTTTTGGTGGGGTAATGAAAAACCCCTACCCACCCGACGAACTAGCCACTGGCCGTCCTGGACAGTAGGTGCCTGAGGCACTCAAGGAGGCGCAAATCGAGAGCCCATCGGCGCTTCGCGCCACCGAGACGGAGGCGACCTGGAACGCGGAAAAGGGAGGGGAGCAAGCAGTCCTGTTGGGGTCCAACGTTTGGACCACAAGAGCCAAATTGCAAATAGACTATATATATGCATGTATTATACAATAATGCAGCTTTTTTGCTTGCTTGCGTCCACTCAAAGCGTTCGGCACGTTCCTTTACTTAGTAAATTAGAAAACAGAGGCCTCACTGTAGTGTTCCACAGCCTCTTCCAAAAAAAGGGGCTGCGCACGCCGGCATTAAGCATGGCGCGTCGTCTCGTCACACAAATCTCATATTCACCAAAGAAAAAATACTGATCCCTGCGACCCCTGTAAAAAGGGGCTAGGCCCAGAGGGGGGTAAAAAGTCCCTCTTCCGTAGAAGTAACATTAACATATATATATATATATAATGGTTTTGATTATATATGTGATTATATGTGGCATTATGTAGCAAATCATGACACATGCTTTGTACAAACACACAGCGCAAGACTTGCAAGGCCCGTTGCACAGTCTCCGAAGTGGGAAGCAAATATCGGGAGTAAATTGGCCAAGCATTGCAAACAATTACTGTACCTTCAAGATCCTTCAAGTGTCCTGCGGGCATGTCTCTATCTTCCTGTAGGGATCTTTCTTGGCTGTTGATTCTAAAAGGTGGTCAGTTTGTTGGAACTCCTGAATACATGAACCCACCTTGCACCAAATTAAACATGGAATTGTCATGAGTTGTCTAATATTCATACCGATGCCTGACTCACAGTCGACCCAGGGATACAACAAATATACGGTAGGTGTCCTGGCTCTGGTTTTCCTGCAGGCATTTGTTCTATAGTCAAGCACATTATATTCATTCCTCTCAGTCAGCCCAAGAAAAGAACAGTTTATAGCAATAAACAGTGTCCTGGTGCGTCTGCATGCATGTGTTCGAAAGATTATCCACGGTAGGTATCCTGGTCTTTCTGCACACTTCTTCGACGAGTTTGATCTCACACAGAAGTGTCCACCTCTATGACAGAAGAATGATCGAAGTTTCAGAATAGGACTTCGCACCTCTGCCGTTTCGATTTGGCTCCCCAAACCCTCCCCAGCTCGGACGCAGCGGCCGAATAGGTGTTGCTGGCGGAGGAAACGAAGCAGTCGGTGGTGAAGGCTGGATAGACCTGAACAAAAGCTGCAAACAGACATTGGAACATTGGAACATGGAACTCTGATGAGCTCCGTCTACAAAGGACAGGAGGCAACTCCCATTCTGCAAAATGTGAGTGGGGTGTAGCCTTAAGACCTTTCTCTATTCTTCTGGGGGGTGATGAATATCATTATAGTTCAAAGTTCAATCATGTTACAGTAAAAGCTGGGACCTTGATTGTCTGGACTGTGACTTGCTGACTTTGTGGTGGGCAATGTGACACATAGATGTGTTTACCCTTTGCTTCAACGCTTGGAGAATCTAAGCGTCGCTTGTATGAACCTGCTCAAACACGTTCTCCATGGCCGAACGAAAGTGAGCTCGCACGACGTTAGAGCCCCTCCAGTTCGAGGGAAAACATCCGCAGAGAGATGGGGCCAACCTTCACTCACACATGACATCTTCGTTTGACAGCTCCCCAAAATGTTCTTTGACCCCAGCTCGAATGCGGGAGTTCGAAAGCCCTTCTTCCCTATACTCTGACCTCCTTTTGAGGTTCTCTGCTTCAGCTGTAATGCTGAAGGTGCAGGTGTTCAACACGCCGTGCAGCGAAAGGCTAGAACCCTTCACCTTTGTCAAGGTGTCAGCCACCATGGCTGGATGGTCGATCCAGCGGATTTCTCCGCCAAGGTGCTTCAGATCCTGTCGGATGATCTGGATCTCTATGGCCATTCTTTTGTCTTGTCCTCCGGTGGTCTCCTTGCTCAGGTAGTCGTATAGACTTCTGGCGTCTATGATTGCTAGACATTCCTTGAGCACTCCCTGTCTTTGGAGGTGATGGCCAGCACTTCTTCCTTAAGACTTGATGGCCATTCGCTCATACTTCGAGCTCTTTGAAGAGGACTTTCATCCACAGCAGGTCTCCCAAGCCTCTTGACAGGCTTTGTGTGTTTCTGCAGCTAGGGCGCTGTTCACGACCCTTTGGAGTTTTCCACTCCTCCACCAAACCACGTTGGCTTTCACCTGATCTCCTTTCCTTAGACCAGGTCCAGGTTCATGGGCTATGATCATTTGTCCTCCTTGTGAGTGGAACTCATCGTTTCCAAATGGGCGTCAGTCACCACTGCCAACTGCATCTCTTGGAGAGGTTGCACTTGGATCGTGAGCTCTGCCGTCTTCTTGAGTCCTTTGATCACTTCATTCAGGCTGAAGAGATCCTCTACTTTGAGTCTTGTCAATCTTGACGACATCAGGCTCGAAGGTCCTGCAGCATCTGGCCTCCCTTCCTTTGACAGCCAGTTCAATGATCCACAAGCTGCCCTTGCTAAGCTTTTCTCTTCGGAATCTCCTGCAATCTTTCTTCCACGAACTTCTGCATGTCGATGAGCAGGGTTCCATCGGCTCTTTGCCTGAGCCTTCTCTCATTGAAAGATGCTCCCTTTTCTTCTTGGCTTAAGTTCACCCATTTGCCGAAGGTGAACTTTTCTCTCAAGGTCTTCATCTTTTCGAGGAACTCTCCTTTTCCGCATGCCAGGATGTCGTCTACTTCTATTGCTAGCACGCCTTCCAGTTTCGTTGTTGTAGTACTTGAAGATGCATGGATCGAGCCTGCTATTTAGAGCATCACGTTCAGATTCATGGTGCTCACTGTTGGGCTGAATCTGTCCAGCTCCTCTTGTGCACAAACGACTTTTCTTCGAAGGAGCTTCTCCTGGCTGTTCGGCTGGCTTATATTTTCTTGCCATTCTGGACGGCAAAATGCGGTCCAGCGCTCCTTCTTTCCTTAGCTCCTCTTCTACTTTCCTGGAGCTTTCAACGTCGAGGACTTGAATGGCCTTACTTTCTTGGATCTTCTTGAACTCTGAGGCGTCAGAGATCTTCCATTCTTCTTGGTCTTCTGGGCTTTCTTTCGCGAGGTTCACCTCGACGCTCAGATTTCCTCCTCCTGGCTTCTCTGTTGCCCAGACTTCTATCTTCTGGGATGTGGTGTCCTTTTTCTCTTCATTCAAGAGGACCTCGAACTCCGTGGTTCCTTTCCACCAGAAGCCTTGTTCTTCTCTTCCTCCTCGCTTTCCATTGAGCCAGTTGTCCTCCTCTTCTTCTCTTTCTTCTTCTTGGAGCAGAGGCTTCATCTTCGTTCTCCTGGCTCCCAATGACTTGAGTGGGATTGGGATCCCCTTCATTCCTTGAGGGCTGAACTTGGCTCTTCTTTTGGTGACGTGGTGCTTTTGAGCTTCTTTTCCTTCAGGTCCAGTTCCCAGTAGTCTTTCTTTGGTATGGACCCAAGAGCTCTCAACCTTTCTCTTCTCTCTTGCCACTCTTCTTCTTCTGGTTCCTCCAGTGAGGATATGAACCATTCTTGAAAGTAAGGATTCGCCTGGCTTCTGTTTGGTCTGATTCTCAGTGGTCCTGACATGGGAGGGATCCCATCCAAAGCTCTGGCCCTTTGGGCTGACTCGATCATGCTTTGGCGAAATCTTTCACAGACTCCTTCTTCTCTTTCCTCTCGAGTCCTTGCTTGTGTTGCTGGTGTAGCCGGCCTGGTGGCTCCTTCCGCTTCTTCTTCTGGTTCAACCTCTTCGGAGCTTATGGCACCACTTCGACCACCTTCACCTTCATCTGGGGTGTCTATTCTTTCAGGCGAGTATTCAAGCTCTTCTTCTCTTCGCCTTCTTTGGTTTCTATCTTCTTCTTGCATCTCTTCTTCCTCTTCTTCGCGTTCTCTTTTCTTCGGTCTTTCATCTTCTTTCTCCTCCTGTTCTTCTTCGTGGTCTTCAGGCCTGGCTTCTCCTCTGAGGTCCTTATATCCTTTTCTGCTTGAGGATCTCCTGAAATCCTCGACCAGGTCTTGGCAGCTTCTCATCACTTCTTCTATGCCTTGCTTCTCGATGTTGGTGGCTCTTCGACATTGTCCTGGCCACTCTCCGTAGCTCACCGAACATTGACACCCAAAGACTAGCTCCATCGATGGCTATGAGGGTGCCTGGTCCTACCCAGGTGGCTTTGTTGGGAGTGTTCTCGCTGCTGGGCTTCCTCCTTCTTGTTTTTTCTTCTGCCTTGGGACTCTGCACACGAAGACATAGTCCCCGGCGTTGAACTCCTGTGGTGGCCTGCTTCTTCCTCCTTCAACTCTTCTTAATGCTTCCTTGGCGTTGTGCTCGACAAATGCCTTTTGGGCAATCCTCCTCATCTCGAGCACTCTCTCCATGTCGTCCACCACTGCCCCATTCATGAGACCTGGGTCTATGACGTCATCTCCCAGGAGGGTGCTTGACACTCGGGGCCATTGACTTATCTGTCGTTGGACAGGGGAAAACCCACTTCGATTGCTGAACCTGTTCTTGGCCATCTCTACTTCTTGCATGAGTAGCTGCAGCTCTTCTCTCGTGGTGATGACAGCTTCTTCCCGTGGCTTCTCCAGCAATTCCTTGAAATGGTGCCCATGCCGCTCTGTTCTTCCGTTTTGCCACGGAGCTTTGGCTGCAATGGGTTGAGTGACGATTCCATGGGATGCAGCCATTTGCATGAGTGAGGCGAGCTCTCTTCCTGCATCTGCCACTATGACCTCAGGCAAGCCGAAGGTTCTTTTTGATGTGGACCAAAAGGTGTTCCATATGGTCTTTGGTTGCTTGTCTTTCTACCCTCTGGTAGTTGCTGCCCTAGTCCACCATGGACAAAGCGGGAAACATCTTGCCAGCTCCGACTTCCGGAAGGAAAATCAAGTCGATGCCTAGCCTGGTCGCCTTGGGTCTTTGCTTCGCTTCGCGCGCTGGACAGCTAAATTCTTTGTAGGCCCACCTGATCACTTCTTCTTTGACTCTGGCAGCTCTCATAAACCTCACGAATTCTGATCTTTGTGGATGCCCTAGTCCTCTGTGAAGCTTCATCACTGACAGCTTCTCTTCTTCGGTGATGCGGTGCATGGGCTCCTCTTCTCCTCTCATTCTTTTCTTTTCTTCCTTCTCCATCTCCTTATCGAGTGCATCGTCTAAATCTTCTTCTTCTTCTTCTTCGTCTTCTTGAGCCAGAATTTCCAGAGCCCATACTTCTTTCTCTTTGTGGTAGAGACTGACGTCTTTCCTCAGCTGATTCTTGAGCCCTTTGATGACCTCAGCGCAAAATGCTGGTGGGTATTCTTGGGCTTTGTGAGGAAGTCCACGAAGTGTTGGAACGTGGAAGTGTTTCTTGTCACTCCTCTTCTCCACTGACATTCATTCCATACATGCACATGTCAGTCGTGGTGGTCCAAACTTCTTCCAGCTCTTCAATCTTCTTTGCATTTTCTTCTTCCCAAGACTTGGCGGTGTCAGGATGTTCAAACAGAAAATACTTTCCTCTTTTGTGTTGCCATTC
Organism: Durusdinium trenchii; assembly: GCA_963970005.1. Lineage (NCBI taxonomy): Eukaryota > Dinophyceae > Suessiales > Symbiodiniaceae > Durusdinium > Durusdinium trenchii. The sequence continues at coordinate 217,751 of CAXAMN010025361.1, read as the reverse complement.
TGCTAACTTCATGGCTAGTTCCAGGTGCTCTACGCCCAGGAGTAATAGGAAGCATGCCACTTCCCAGTCCATCTTCGGGTAGTGCAGGGCTTGGAGGATGGAAAAAGCGCAGCACGGCGGACACAACATGAGGAGTATTGGATCTTCTTCTTTCAACCGCCTCCACATCTCTTTCCTGCGGGAAGGGTCCGACAGGTTCCAGCCTGTGAGAAGATCAAAAGAGGTTCCTGCTGACAGTCCTTGGTTCTTCGCTTCTTCAGCAATCCTTGGAGGAGAAAACACTTCGCTGACCTTTGTCAGCCCTTTCATCACGAACTTCCTTTGTTTTCTGTTAAACTGGGTCTCCTTTTCGAACCCATAGACGTCTTCTGCCCAAGTCTTTTGTTTCATCTTGGTTTTGACTCTAACAGGCCTTTCTTCTTGTAGGGCACTATTCCTTCGACTTCTTCCCATTCGTCTTCTCTCACTTCGACTTGAAAGCAAACATCGGCCTCGAAGTGTTCGTGGATCTTGGCCTGCGTTCTTCTTAGAGCCCTTCTCGCTTTTCTGCTCTTCGCCAGCGCCCGCATGTCTTCTTTCAGTCGCTGTCGATGATGAGAGTCTCCTCCGCTTTCTTCTGGGCCGCATAGCTTCCTCGACTGGTCCTTGGGCTCTTGCTCCTCCTCTTGCGTTCCGTTGGAGCGCTGGATGCCTTGTCCACCATAGCAAAGCTCGTCTCCGATGGGATGGACTGCACTTTCGGATGAGGAGGGTGATCACCGTTCCCTCCCATTGAAAGAACTCGCATTGGCCCATCCTGCATGTCCAGAAGTGTCTTTCCTCCGGACGGTCCTCCATCAGGCTTCTCAACTTGATTGCAAACACCCTGCAATGGCAAAGAGGTTCTCCTCCCGGCTCCAGCTTCATCGCTCCTTGAGTCTTCTTCTGTTCCTCTTGAGGGCGTTTGTCCATCAGGCGTTCGAGCTCCTCCTTTTGCTTCATCACTGCGTGCATCATCGCCTGCATCTGCACCTCCTTCTCTCTCATTGCAATCTTCTGAGTGTTCATTTCTGCCAGAAGGTCTTGCTGACGCATCGCACGCTCTTCTTGCGCTTCCTTCATATACTTCCGGATCTCCCTGATCGCTTGGTCGTTCGCGTCCCGAGCGAGGTTGGTGGAGTCCTGATAGTTCTTCTTCTTTGGTTCTTCTGTCATCAGCGCCTTCCCTTCTTGGCTCAAGAGGCCCTTCTTTCCTCTCTTGAATTCTTCCTTGATTTCCGCTGCGGTCACTGGCGATTCCCACCTGCTGTGGCATAGCTTGCAGGTGATGTAGGAAGCGGACTTGTTTCCCCCTCCCTTGAGCTGAGCCTTCAGGTGGATGCAAGTGCTGGCGGACACCGTAGGTGCTTCCTTGCTCTTCAGGGCAGAGAGAGGCTTGGCAGTGAGGATGATCTTGCTGTAGGCGGTCTCGAGATTGTCCTCCTCCTGCTTTGACAGAGGCATAGATTGCTCCGAATGTGAGAGCGAGGGGAACCATTCGTAGACCAAGCTTCGCCTTTCGACGAACAGCATGAGGATGAAGATTTTGTCCATGATCACCCTCCAGTTCCTGAGTGCCAGCTTGGGTCTTCGAGCTTGTCCTTTCATAGTCACGTCCTCCGACTTGGGAGGTTTCTCTGCCACACTCCCCATCGCCCTGCCCAAGCGCTCGACGATGCCAGCCATCATGGTCGAGTGGTGTGGGACACGGTTTCTCCAAAACCTGGGCACGAGGATGTTGAGAGAATTGAGCCAACATGTCTCGTTGAGGTTCTCTCCAACCAAAATCTTCTTCTGAAAAAGGTGCCTCGTTTGGAACTCGAAATCCACCGGAAGGAAACTGCAAAATGTCGATGGTGACGTGTCCGCTTGGCATTTCATGCAGTGGCAGCTCAATGCCTTCTCTTGGTAAAATATATTTGTACTGCTTAAAAAAACCAACGACTTGCAAGCCCTTCAACAGCTTCACTGGTAATAGGAGAGGGACTTCACCTTTATACCACTGTGGCTTCCAGCAAACCATTCAATCCCGCTATACCCAACGGAACCATGGCAGTTCCAACGACTTGAGCTTGTCCTCCAATTCCTTTGGCTAGCGATTGCCTGGGGACCCATTTGATCTTAAGCCCATGATCTTGTAATCGGTGTTCAAGTCGTTGAAGTGCCTTGGTGCCTACCAAGCCACCTGCAGTGTCTACAACCCCAACCTCGGATTTAGTGACGATCCCACAGAAAGAATCCGCTGCATCAACCTTGTACTCGGACGAGTCTGAGGGACGGTTGATGAGACACTGTGAGGCGGATTGGTGCCTGCCTTCGACGTGCAGTGTGCTCTTCACCACTTTCAAAATAAAAATCTTTTGCACACTCTGAACTGCCGACATGGCGTTCCCCTGCACTACAAAGAGACCAGCTCTGGATGACGAGCCGGAGATTTGAGAGGGCGCCGTTGAAGTGCTGCTGCTCTTTGGCTTGTCCGGGTTCTGGTTGGTGCACTCTCTACTCAAGTGGCCAAGTGCCCCGCATCGCCAACAGCGCGTGCGGAGTTTCAACTGCTCGACATGCACCCTTTGTTTTCCTTTTCCTTTCCCTCTTTGCCACGGCCTTTCACCAAAGCCCTTGCCCTTGAAGGAGTCGCGGCCGTAGTAGCCTCTTCCGTTTCTTTGGTTCTTCAAAGCTTCTCTGACTTGCTTGTAACTTGCCAGTGCTTCCAACATCTCTTCTTCTGAGTAGATGGCGTCATTGGTATGCACTGGCCTTTTTGCGTCGTATGTTTCATGTAAATCCAGACTTGGCACTTAAATTCCTTCAGGCCGTCACGCAGCATGAGGGTCCCGCCATTGGGCCTGCAGGGGCCTTAGCCCGATATCTTCGTCATGTTGGTTGGTCCCTGGCCCCTGATGGTCGTCTGACTCTTGACGGTCATCTATCTGTCTCCGTTCGATATGATGCCCTCAAAATTATCCGTCAACAATTGCGTTTGGCTTGGGCTTACCAGATTAATCGAAATATCTGCCATAGAAAGGGAGTCATGGATCATCCCTTTGACTTCGTGATCCTCTCCCGGGTCTTGCGTAAGATGCCTTCCGCTGCAGTCCGCTCAATTGCCTATAACCTAACCGGCGGCTATCAGGTAGGTGCCGTTAAGGCTTTGTGGTCTGCTACCACCGATGCACGCTGTCCTTATTGCGACCAACTCGACACTCACACGCATCAGCAACTTGAATGCCCAGCTGTTCAGGAGATTCGAGATCGACATCCACGAGCAGTGACCTATTTGCTTAATAATCCACATAAAATATGGCTCCCCCTCCCAGGCGCATTCCCCCACATCACCGAATTGCGTCAATTACTCACGGCGCGAGGCCAGGACACCGGCCACACGCACATTCGCCAGGAAGCAGATGTTCTATATTTTTACACCGACGGGTCAGCAGATACCCCCCTTCACCCGGAGACCAGAAGAGCCGCGTGGTCTGTCATCCAGTTTCGACCCGAATCCATCCAAGATCCATTCCTTACCATCAAGATTCAACATGTCCAAGGTCCACAATCCATAGCTCGAGCTGAACTCGCGGCCGTCGCGTGGATTATTCAGCACGCCGCTAACAACAATTGGTCTCAACAAGTCGTCATTACGACCGATTCCCAGTATGTCATCAATACCATTGGCCACATTACCCAACCAGCTCGTTATCCCTCCTGGCATCGCCTGGCCAATGCTGACTTACTTCAAATCATCGCACATTCGTGGTCTCCGTCAAAATTTGTCCTTAGAAAGGCTCGATCTCATCAGAATATTCAGGATGTCCCCCCAGGCCCGGAACGCGATGATGTTCATGGCAACTCATGGGCTGATTATGCCGCGGTTATGGCACGTAAAACTGATCATACCCTTGTGCATTCTTTGTTCCAGACAGCTGCCATTTGGCATCGCGATCAGTTTGACCAGACTCAGGCCATCTTGAACTACCTCGCTGATCTCAACCAGCATCATGCTAGTCTTAAGCAGGCCCAGTCTCTAAAGACCTCTGGTCCCACCCATCATGATCCCACGGCAGATTGGGGTACCCTGTTCCGCCAGCGCGAATTGTATAAGATCTCGCATGCTCCCGTCTGTTTGACCCCTCTGGTTCACCCAGCCTTTATCACTGCATGTGTATGGGGAAATCAGTATGCTGACCTTGTCTTTAAGATTCTGTGCTAGCCTAAAATGGCCAGACCCGGACGTGCATCCACCAGACCTTGAGGCTGACACAGGTATCACATGGCATGAACTAGCCTTGGCATTCATTGTCAACACAGGCCTACAATTTCCGACATGGGTTCGCCAGACTGGCCAAGCTCGTGCGCAACCTGTCCATTGGCAAGATCCTTGTGTGTTAGCCCTCCCTATCACTCGGAGATCTTTACGGGAACAAGCCGAAGCCTTTCGTACCATTGTCCTTTACCTTCAAGGCTATGCCGATACACCCTTGGTACCCAAATATTCTAAAACCGGGTCGCTTAGCCTCACACAGGTGGGATGGGGACGATCATATACAGGTGGCTTTGCATCCCGTCCGGAACTCCCTAACTGTGGCGCCGTTCAACGGACACTTGTCCTTTACACAGAACATTTGCATTGTAAGCCACCGTACCATCCTGATGGCCTGGTACCCATGCGTCACGCAGTCACTCATTTTCCTATTGTGCCTGCGCAATCGCTTACATTCGAACAGAAATTTAAATATCGTCGCAATCTCCGCAAAGTGTGGAACAAGAATGGCGACCTTGATTCAGTCACGATCCCAGCACCTAATTAGGAATTTACCTTTGAGCACCCTACGAGCAGCGCGGACATTCGGTTTCACGTAGATAGTTGTCTCACATGGTAGCCTCATTGCAACGTCTTTATCCGACAAAGTGATACTGACCCCACTCCCGGACACCCACCAATACGGTGAAGGGTCGCGGGAAGCGCGTCGACAGCGAGCGCAAGTTGTGTGAGTAGATGGCGTCTAAGTCCCCTTCGGCAACAAAGATATAGTCCTCGCCATCTTCCTCTTCAGCCTGGATGTACGCTTTGTTCTCAAAGGCGTCCTCGGTGTCGATGATGTAGGAGCTCTTCCCTTTTGTCTCTTTGATCACTCTGTCAAGCTTCCTGAGCGCCTTCACGATGGATGATTTGTCATACTTCCCATCGCACCAGGTGAGCAGCCTCTGGTCTTGGGCTTCGCTCAAAGAAGCTTGCCTGTAAAGGATGTATCCTGAGGTCCCCTCAGGAAGGTCCACTCCTTCTTTGCTCAGCCTGCTGAAAGCTTTCTCCATCCTGGCTATGTACTCTGGAAAGCCCTCGGATGACTGTCGTGCCTTCCCATACACGGCAGTCTCGAAAGCCCTCGGCAGCGACACCTCCAGGTGGGGTAAACAGAACTCTTTGAGGCGACTCATGATGTTTCTAACTCCATCTTCGGTGGCTATCTCCTCAAAGGTCATCTCTTCCAAACTGTGCCATGCCGGACAACGCTCGAAGAAGCTTTGCCCCCCTGCTTCCGTCGAGGGATGTCCGTCTCAAAGCACCACAACCTGACACTCTTTTCGAATGTCCTGAAAGTCCCCTCAGGGTCCAGTCCGTCATATATATTGCGGAGGCGGATCCCTGTCTTTGGGAGCGTCTCGCTCCCGCTCTGGCTCTTCACCATCAGCAGCTGTCCTCTGAAGCGCCCTTCGGTCTCTAGGTGGTCTTCGTGTCGAGGTCTCTTCTTCTTCGGCGGAGTCGAACTCGGGCATTGGGCGACCTGGAGCGACCTGGCTCCGTTACCACTGTGAGTGGTAGCGGGAACCTACGGTCAAGCAAGCAGCTCAAATACGTTTTCCATGGCCGAACGAAAGTGAGCTCGCACGACGTTAGGGCCCCTCCAGTTCGAGGGAAAACATCCGCAGAGAGACGGGGTCAACCTTCACTCACACATGACATCTTCATTTGACACAATTATATCTCTTCATCCGTAGTCATCCTCGAGCAGAAAAAAAAGCAACTTGGCGACAAAGGGGAAAGAACAACATGTAGTGGACGGGTCAACCTGTCGTTACATCTTACCTATAGAGCTAATTAAAAGGTACGTTTCGAACCGTAGAAGCCTGTGGTCTGTGCAAAGTCTCCATACACCAAGCAGCTGGAATTGCGCTGGAGACGGGCAAGCAAACCTGTACCGGGTTGTTCAAATTGCTCGACGGTTGGAACACCACGCCTCGGATCGCGGCTGTCCACCAGGTGCCCTGGTACTCAGGAGATTCTGCCTTCAGTTTTGTCAGAAACAAATCGATTTGTCTTTCATTGGTCCTCTTTGTGGAGAACTAGCAATCTGATTGTGGCCACGTGCAGGGTACTTCCCTCCCAGAAATCTTGGTTTCAGGGTCACCTTGTGGACTCTTTCGGACGAAGAGACACCGTGGACCTTCCAAAGGTGTCCAGAAACTATCTGTGATGGTACACCACCTGGTGGGAGGAAGATGGAAACCTGAAAGCAACTGCAGTGGATTTCTGAGAGGAAACAATCAACTTCCCAAGGGTCCATCAATAGCTTCCTTCTCTTGACTCGCCAGTGCCGACTCCGCGATCTTGTGGGATGCAGGGATGCAAGCAACTGTTCGTTGCAGTGCAACTTGCTTATTTTTTCTCCAGAGCCTGCAAGGATCCTCCAATTGTGTAGAGCCAGCTGGTGGATCGAATTCATCCGACATGAGGATTCTTGGTTTGCCGCATTGCCAGGGTTGGGAGGTGAGATGTTATGTAAAGATAAAGGTTGTAAACAGGGCCCGGCCGGCATACTGTATCTAAAGATCTAAAGCTTATGTTCGATGCTTGTCACTGCAATCTTCAGCAAATCTATCATTCCACTCCCCATGGACAATGGACACCAAGGACACTTGTGTCTATTCCCAGTCAATCCCCTACAGGAATTTGTTGAAAGGAGAAAACCCGTATCTAAAGCTATCTAAAGCTATCTAAGCTCATTCACTGTCTCCCTTTAAAAGCTCCTACACTGCAAAGCTCTAACACACGTCTCGCACATCCACACTCCCGCGTTACGCTCCAACCCAAAAAACGAACCGAACGCCAACAAAAACAAGCAAAACATATCAATGTATAGATGGGGGGGGCTTTCAGTCCCCTTATCATTCCGGGGTGGGTGGGGATGGCAAAACACTCACCAAGCTGCAGTCTCCCACAAGCTGGCCAATGTACTTGCTCTGGAACCTCAGAAGAATCCGTACTGGACTCGTGATTCAGACATCAGCGAGCGATGAAGTTCAAGAATCGTGCCGGTCGACACCCGCAAAAGTCCATATAAAATCATTCGGAGGCTACCCGGCTACCCCTAATGAAGCAATCAACCTCCAGAAGTGGATTTAAGATCGAATAAGCCAAAAAACCAGCCCAAAGATTAAGAACATGTTCTTGCTTCCAAACGGTGGATTTGCGTGGCCCCAATGCCCCAATCAGCCCAGCTGTTGGTTACATGTTTCCCTGGAATTCACGTCCTTTTTTCTTGGCCGATCCAGTCTTCAAGTCAAGTCTATACGTCTGAAGCCAGTGACTGAATCACGGTGTAGCAGGCTGCCGTCAAGGAATCTGCCAAGGATCCAGTGGTTGCCAACCTGGACTGCTGGATGCGATGGTTCATGCTGTTCTTGAACGAAGGGGGGCAAGGATGGGCTCCCCAAAAATGACAGGTCGATGATATAATAGTGATAGCATTATACAGCTATAATTATATACAGCTATTAGATGCTATTAGATGGACTCATGATGCCGCAACACAAATTCCCAGTACGTCGACTCCATACATCGGATCGGTTCTCTCCGTTGACTCCAAGCGGTCCATCGGGTCTCTGATCGTTTCAGAACTCCTGTTTGACTTTCGTGTATGCTCCAAAAGAGGGCTCAAAGCGAACGCTAGCTGTTCGTATTTTCTGCCCCAGAATCCCTCGTGGATTCGACCGTTTCCTGTGACGTGTGCCATTTGAGCGGCAAGTTGGTGGTGAGGACGCTGGCTGCTCAATTTGAGCATAACGAGGAGAAGAGCACGGAGCCCACCGTGGCACCGACGGCTGAGGGCATCGAGGTCCAAAGCCCGCAGGCTCATCAAGCAAAGCAAAGGGGCCACTCACCTGCCCCAATTTACAAGGGAGAGATTGGTGAAGGCTCGACGACTCCTTCGAGAACACCATTCGTACGTAGTGCCAGCTGGACAGCCAATGGGTGGATAGTCTGGCTCGGGCAAGGGCAAGCAAAGGCCATGGTGGAACTAATGGCAGCAACAGCAAATACCTCAAGGGGGGGGCAAAAAAGAAGCCAGACAAGAACAAGAAGCAAGAGAAAACAGAGCAAGGCAAAAGTGGAGGAGATTTGTTCCCTACTTACGAATCCTTGCAGGCTTCGTCCTCTACATCCAAGGAGGGTACCCCTATAGCGAGGTTGCGACGCTGAAGAAAGAAGTAAGGCAGTTCTTGGAGGCCAGATCTATTACGATAGACGAGCACTTGACAGACCTGCTGCAGACTGGGGACCCAATGGAGGATGTCAGACAAGAACAAAGGGCCCTGAACCTGAAGAAGAAGCTCCTGGCCAAGATGGACAAGCTTCGGACGAAGCGCCAGGAGAAGCAGGAAGCATGGAGCAAATTTCTGGACCTCTTAGAAGAGCACCGGAAGAAAGAAAAGGTCAAGCACCAAGAAGACCTCCGGGCTCTCAACGAGGCCATGGCGGAGACACAGAAGGAGATCAACCAGATCGTACTCAAGGAGTCAACAACGGGGGCAGATGCAGGCATGACTGCAGAAGAGAGAGAAAGAGAACTACTTCGTATGCAGTTGGCCAAATCGAATGCCATCATACAGGACCTCCAGAGCAGAGTGGACTCCTATGTTGCAGCAATCCCAAAGGGAAGCCCTGCATTCAACGAGAATTCTCCACAGATGATCAAGGAACCATCTAATGCTTCTGCCCAACGAGGAATTCGAGCAGTCGGCCGCGGCAAGAGCTGTGAGGGCAAGACTTCTCCAGCGCGCCAGTGCAGTGCTTGGGGACGATGCAGTTCCCGTTCGCTAGAGAAGTACAAGCAGAAGCCCAAGGCGCGAGGGGTCAAACTCGCTCGAAAGGCTGGACAAGTGAGCAATAGAAAGTGTGACATGACAACTCAATTTATGTCTGTCAACTTTACCACCAGTTGCTGTGATGGGGACAATCGTGGCTATGATAGTTGCCCCTGTCACCACAGATATGAGTCCCACATCCCACAAGAGTTTGGCGCCGTGTTGAAGGCGACACCTTGTAGATGTTGCGAACAGAAATCGATCGCTTTTAGGAATAGAACCGGCCTCGTAGGGGATACAGAGGATTGCCGTTTGTTTGCATCCGACCAATATGAGGCAGGTCCCAGGTGTCTCAGCGATCCTGACTTGTTTTTTCGCCAATGGGCCAAGTGAGCGTGGTGCAAGTGGGGACTTGGATGGCACTACGAAGCTTGACAACACTAGCGGCGGTATGGAGGTGAACTTCGAAGAACACACATGCTGCAGCACATCACACATACCTTTTTTCGCAGGCATGAGCTTTGTCTTTTTGTATGCACTCTGCGACATATTTCGGCGAACATGCCGAAAAGCCAAAGCATATCTCCTTGCTTGCCCTCTTAGAGGTTCATCAAAAAAGGGGAAATTCACTTACTGGGCCTTCATGAGTTTTGTCATGGGTATGGCCGTTCAGTTAGTGGCTTGTCAGATCATGGTCAGTGGCGGTGTGCACATCCAGCCAGACCACCTTTCGATCGTTTTACAGATCCAAGCTGTTCTCTGGTCGCTAGGTCTGTTGTTCGGACTCAAATCGATCTGGAGACGTGAGCTAATAGGTCCATGCAGAAGGCTCAGTGATTCACGCAAATCTGCAATTCGACCTAAGAGGAACTCAATCAAAATGAAAGCCGTGTTGCTCTTTATCCACATAGTAAGTTCACACGCCACGCACGTTTTCCATACGTGTGAACAGGGGACTATGACAGATATGAGCCGAGACACAGATGGTAGATATCATGCCGTATATGGTTCAGGCATTTCCGATCGTCCTGACTTTTGCGATGACTCTGCGACTGTATATAATCGAAGTTACGCCATTGAGCGGGGCGTTTTGAACAATGTCGAATACAGTGAGGTACAGACGGTTTCATCAGAGCATGAGCCGGACGAGGAAAGAATGGCCCTACCAGAGGCCGTCTCTCCACCTAGAGATTCTCTCCTCCTTTCTAAGCCTTGCGAAGGAGGTTGTAGACCACGGTCTCCACCTGGAGACACAGAAGGCCATGGTCAGTCGTCATTGTGTAGTGCAAACAGGTCGAACATTGACAGTGATTGCCAAGAGAGACATTTAGACGATAGATCCGCAGTTTTGGGCAATTTCAAAGCTGACGATGCCACCACCATTGAACAGAGGTCCCGCACGACGCCGTTACCCCTTAAAGGGACTATCGGCAGAGAGGGACATGAGTGGAGGACATCAAAGCTTAAGACTTACCCCCGGGATTTTTGCACCATGATCAGTCGGCTTTTTCATTGCTGGTTGACCGACAGGTGGGAGGTCGGCGAAAGCAACGATGTGCCCCCCCTGGATTCACAAACTTGTTCTTAGCGAGGTTGGGAACGGTCAACGTGGTGCCGACTATTTCGCGGGGTCAAAGTCTTTGCAACCTAATTAGTTGAATTCGCGTGCGAGGCGTCGCGCGAGTCGAATCGCCCCAGACGCAACAGAAAGAAAGAAAGAAAGATGCTCCAAAAGGCCTGTGGCTTCATCGGTTCAATGGACAAAGACCTTGAACTTTCTTGAAGCCAACTAATCCGTGGAACCATGTCGACTGATCCGTGGATTTTGGACCATTCCCCTCCCGGCTTGAAAAAGGAGCTCCAACGCTGCAGGACTGCGAACATCGAAATTTTAAACAAGGCATGCACAGGGAATGACCAGATCTGGATCCTCCAACCATAATGCACAATGTCTGCCTTTGGGGTGGAATTTACGGCTGAAAAGACATACCAATTTGTATAGTTGGAAGATCCAGGTATTTGTAGAGTGTTGATGAAGGAAACCCACACCATGTTGGATTATAAAACCTCTTCATGTATTGGGGGGGTGACATATATCTCTTCCAAACGTCCGTTAAGGACATTCACAAACACAACACGCCGAAAAAGAAACGCACGACACCGGTGGACAGCGCCTACGTGTGCCGTTGCCCTGGCGAAGCTGTGGATTGGCGTCCGAAGAAATGGATTCATATGGATGGAAACTGAACCAGTCGTTCTTATCTTTTTTCGGAGAGTACCAAATCAAGAAAGCTGAAAAGCATCTTGGATAATGTAAGTCTACGAAGTATGAGCATGGAGAGAATTCAATGGACTCTGTTGTGTTTATACACACTGTGATAGAGGGCAGAGCCCAAATGGGCCAACCCAACCATAGATTATCTCAACAACATGTCAGCCCTGTGTGTCCGTGTGCTTGGTAAAGCGCCGATGATCAAATACTGCATTTTCTGAAAAATGCTGAAGTACTATATTATTTCTTGGCCGGTGTATGCCGGTGTGAATGGAGGATAGGTGCCGATTAACTACTCACTTAGGGATTGAAAACGATCCCTTTAGATCAGTGTCCTGCATTTTGTGTTTTTTTCAAGCACCAAATCAAAGTTGAATTCTGAAATGATCGAATCATAGGAGCATAGGCAGCATAGGAGCAATATTAAGTATACGATGTCAAAAATGAAACAATGGTATGCTCATGCTAATGCCTAGAGAACAAAAAAAACAAAAGAAACTTGACAAGCCTCTGATCGTCTTTGTATATATTATACATAAGGTAGTACTAAGATGTACTTATAAGGTAGCAAACCAACAGACCAACAGCGCATTCCCAGGTCGGACAAACTCTGCAAATCCACAAACCGCTTGCACCAGGTCAGACCTCCGTTTGGCGACACGGTCTTCGACCTCCGAGCGCTGCGGCTTTCGTTGTGCCAAGCGAACTCCCTCTTGCAAAAAAAAACACCGGGTATCGGTGGCTGAATTCATAGGGGTCTGTACTTTCGAGCGTTGGTCTGAGTCCAAATCCCTTTTCCCAGGGGGGTCGTTGCCTGGGAGCTCTCCTTAATTTTTGCTGACGCCACACGCCCATGACTCTCCGATGCTTCTCACGGCCGCCTCAGACTCAGAGGCTTTGTCGGTGACGACGGTGTTGGAGGACAAAATGTCCACCTGCACGTCCACTTCCTCGGCGCCTGAGAGACGAGACGAGGAGACGAAGGACATCGGTATGAGACGAAAGGAGAGACTGGGGGAGAAGGCGACAGGAGAGCATCAAGTACTAAGTACTCTGTTTAAACAAAACAAACATGTGCAAACATCATATAAAAGCAAATCAACAAAAAGCTTCAATGCATTGGCCTGGCACTGTCCACCTTTGCTACCATGATTCTTTTCAGCTCAATCAACTGCATGACGCATCTTTGTCCGTCATTCATTTGGGATTGCGAAGCCAAAGCCCGGTTCAGTAGACCTGCTATTCTGCACAAAAGTCTCCTTTTTGGGAGGGCCCCTGTGGACCTGTGGAGCTTTTCTTAGTATCTTCGTGCGCATCATCTACAACCATAGGAAAGCAGCGGGCAAGTGCATGTCACGTCATGTCACGTCTACTAGCCCTCCACTTGAACTGGTTTCCTCTGAGTTTCTTTCAAACTGCCAACCCATCCGGTCCCCCTTAAGAGATTCAAAGGCAAGCCACTGCTGAAAGAACAAGATTGGCTTGCTAGGACTTCTGTATATAATAATATAATATTATAGTTTATTGCTATATATTGCTATATGGTAGTGTATATAAATATAATATAGATATCAGTATCAGGACCGCAAGGTTTTTGACCCTCTTCTTAATTAGAGTTCATTCTTTGCTTTCCTCAAAGTAAGCCCAGTCTCTCCTTAGTTGAGTGACCCTGCACTTGTGGGGAGAAGGGTAGATCTTCCGAAACAAGGAAACATATAAGGAAACTAATTGATTATTTCGAACATTGTCGACGTAAACTCATGACTTTTAATGCGCACATTGCGCAAGGGGGGCGACCTAAGTCAAACACTCAAAGAACACGCGCAGTCACAGCAGGTCCTGTCCAGCGCAGTCGCGTACCTGTCACACTGTTCTCGAAGGGCTGGATCACATAATCACCTGGATAAATGAGTGGGTTGACTCAGCTGCGGGTCATACTTTCTCAGCTTACTCACAAGTCCTGAGAAATCCCAGGTGCAGGTATGCCCATCTTTGCCGCACTATAGGAGTGTCACACCGCTCACCGACGAAGTCATCATCCTAGCTACCCGCGCAGTCGGGCCTGTAGGGAATCCGGGAAGCATCCACCTTGCACTGTACCGACACCGCTACCGGGTAGAAATCCATGCCCCAAAACCAGCGCTTTAGAAGCAGCCAGGATCCACAGGATCTACTAGGATCCACAGGATCCACTGGAGCATAGCTGAGTCTGAGTCATGCTGAGTCTTAGATCAGATTGGACATCTGCTATCCCAGCCCCTTCTCCATCCCCGTCCTCATCATACCCGTCCCCCCGCACCTAGCTGCGTGGCCGACTCCGTGGCCGGTAGGAGCGGCACGTTGCCCAAGGTGGACAGGGCGGCAGTCTGCCGTGCGATCGATGCCTTCGGGAAAACGGTGGATCGACAAGTGGGAAATGGTCTGGACGGTGCGCCACGAGGTCTTTGGTGTTTTGGTGATGTAAGGACAACCTTCTATTCCGTGAGGCGTCCACGCCTTGCGTCATTTTGCGTCTGTTTTGGATGGTGCCAATCAGGATCTTCTGCTGAAGACCAACGCCCACCCACTCCGTCCCACTCCGTCCCATTCCCACCACATGCGAAGATCTTTTGATAGGGGTGAACACTGGCAGTCGATATCACCCCTCCAAGGCCAAGGTGCCAAGGTATCCAAGGTCGGGTTCAATCGGCACGTGATGAAATTGGTGGCCTCGTCGACGCCGTGAGGCCAACGGTCGGAGGCACCCGCGAGTCCAAAAGCTTCCGAGTCATGCGGTCGCGATCTGGTGGATGCACCGGTCTGATGGTGGACATGGAGCTTAATTACCCTGAGGACCTGAAACAAGCGCTGCCAGGCATGCGAGGTCATTCTCTTTCACCAGGCTGAAAAAATCTTCCCTCAAAAGCTGAGCCACCAGACTCTCCGTCCGGACACTCCTCCCACCACCGTCTGATAGGTCTGCGGTCTGCAGTCTGAGCTCGCCGGGCCGGCACGGAACGGATTTCGGCGATGAGGCTTTGCCAGACTTCGGAGACCTGAGGGCAGGCGAGTCGGATTCGGAGCGTCAGGGTGTTCCTTTTCAACGGTGTTGCGTCTCAAGGGAGGGAAGTTATTTGAAGCGTCACCGGTCACAAAGATTCCTCAGATCTGCTGCAATTCGGACACCAGCGCCGGCCAGCGCAAATTGGAAGTCTCAGCCAAGGAATACTTCTGATCTTGTCTGAGGACTACTGCAGGTGCAGGGCATTCAGCGAAAGGTTACAAGTTGAGGTTCACGTGCTTTATTCAAGGACAGAATGCCCACCTGGTGAAGCCCCAAATGGCACTTGGACGTAATACTATGGCTCAAAATGACCATCCTCAAGTCAAGCCTATCCTCAAGTTCACAATTGAATAGGACTGAAAAAAGAAACATCAAGAACATTCAACAACGATCAATCACTGTTCATGCAAGACATTGCAAATTCAGTCGTTGAAACATGCCACTTCATCCCCAGTTCGTTGGATGTCTTCGTTACCATTCCTCGAGGCACACGACTGGAGCCTTGCTCTTTTCATCTCTTTTCACTCTCTTCCTTCATGCAGCTACCTGAGACTTATAGACCCTCCAATTCGCACCTGGGAAAATAGGTCTAGGAATCCTATCCCCTGCTTTTTATGGGGTCATGTCCCATGAGTCCCATGTTCATCCATTTCCGGTCTGGAGGGTCCAGGCTGTCCTTGGCCACCGTCTCGGGCGCCCGGGCCGTGTAAAAATCCATGCGGGAGACCCACTTGTTGGACGGCTCGAAGGCCCTGGCCATCCTGGGAAACACCACGGAAATGGGACCTGGTTTCCAACACCCATGTTATATCTATATACTTCGAGGGGTGCAACTGCTGAACTTGGAAGACGGTCCATTTTTCGGTTTGGAAATTCGCGCCGTCGGGCGCCGTCGGTGCCCGTCCGTGGGGCAGTACATGTTGCTCAAGCACTCGTCCCCAATATTTATATATTATATAGACACTCCCGACTGCCATGTCTGACGCAGCCGCTGATGAAGAAGCAACAGCAGCAGCAGCTCCGGCTGCGAGGCGCCCCGCCATCATATATCTGTTGGTTCGCACCGCCGGCACGCACATAGTACGCTGATCATGTTTGGGAGCGCCCACAAGCAACGTGATTTTGTTTGGGCCGCATCTGGACATTAATGTTTATCATTTTTGGAAAGGCTATACTTGGCACCAGACTGGTTCAGACCTCCAACCACTTCCTGATGAATTTAAGTCGTGAGGCACCCAGCCGCCGATCGGCTGGTTTCGCTCAAAACACAGCGGCAGAACCTGAAGCGGCAGCTCCAGCAAGCGAACCGTGAGGTTCGCAATGAGGCGACCGGCGCATGATCCACATGTATTGTTGAAATTTGATGCAGTATTGTGTTGCTTGTGCTTCCGACTTGCGCGCGGCGCGACTCATTCTGGCGCACATGCAGGAGAAAAAGCGACAGAGACTCATGCGGCGCGCTGGCAAGTTGAGCTCTGCTGATCTCACCTGGCTGCTGGCGCGTCGAGTGCAATCTGAGCAGTCTGAGCAGATGTCCACATAGCTATATTGCAGGGCACATTGGCAGTGTTTGGGGAAAGAGAGACTTGCGCCCATGTGCTAGCTTTTGTTGACAGCTAAGCTGACAACTGCTGAGCGGGGGCTGTCAGAGCAACCTTGCTGAAGTGGCCGTGCTCGCAGAAGCCGGCGCAAGCGATAAATATGTCACCTGTCACCCACGTGCTAGCTTTTTGTTTACAGCTAAGCTGACAACTGCTGAGCGAGGGCTGTAAGAGCAACCTTGCCGAACTGGCCGTGCTCGCAAAAGCTGGCGTATGCTGGGCTAGAGTCCCTCACATCTCTCCCTCTCACGCTGTCTAGGCTTGCTAGTCTCTCTGTCTAGGCTTGCTGGGCGACGCGGTGGGGCATGTTGGCGTTGCCTTCAGTGTTAGATACCCCCATGGTTTCGGTTTTCGGCTGCTGGGGTCCGATTGATATGCACACTGGACACATGGATCCAAACTTTCATTCGCATTAACCTCGGCCTTCTCAGTGCCGTGCGGTGTCCGCACTTTGGGGGGAGTTTGGAAGTTGCGTTCGAGCGTGCTTTTGCGCGCCGGGCGACCTCAGGAACAGAGCTTGGAAGCCGTCACCTTGCTGAACCTCTGTCTGATTCGATCATCATGTGGCTCAGTCACAACATATTGAAATGATCAGCTCCATCTCAAAACAGAGAACTTCCATTTTTTCACTCAATAGTCGAAGAGGAACCGCAGTGTCACAAGTGATGTGTAGAAAATGCAAAAACACACTCATTTCCTTTAACCTCTTGCATAGTGTCCCATAGGTACCGTCAATGCGTGCGCTACTTGTGGAATCAGTTTTCGTGGCACGCACAGGGGACCTCTTTGCGTGGCATGCGCAGCATTTGGTGAACCTCTGATTCGATTTTTCGGGGCAGGCGCAGCGTTTGTTAAACTTCTAGCTCCACTTTTCGTGGCAGGTGCAGCATTTGGTGAACCTCTGTTTCCATTTTTTGCGGCAAGCGCAGCATTTGGTAAGCTTCTAGTTCCACTTTTCGTGGCAGGCGCAGCATTTGTTGAACCTCTGATTCGATTTTTCGGGGCAGGCGCAGCGTTTGGTAAACTTTAGTTCCACTTTTCGTGGCAGGCGCAGCTTTTGGTGAACCTCTGTTGCCATTTGTCGTGGCAGGTGCAGCATTTAGTGAACTTCTTGTTCCATTTTTCGTGGCAAGCACAACATTTCTTAAACTTCTAGTTCGATTTTTGGTGGCAGGCGCAGCGTTTGGTGAAAACCTGCTTTCATGTTTCGTGGCCGGCGCACGGAATTTGAAGCTCCAGGTGGCCCAACGTGTGGCCAGACGCTGAATCGTAACGTTGGAATCCAACGTTATGCTCGTTTTACGTGGCAGGCGTGGGACAAAAGTCGAAATCGTAACGTTGGACGCGTTTGAAAAAGATTATAGTAATTCTCTTTTTTGAACCGAGTCCAACGTTATGATTTGCACTTTTTTGTGAAACTGTCGCCGAAAACGGATCGTAACGTTGGATTCCAACGTTATGATTTGCGTTTTCGTGTGGGGAGTACTCCGATTTTGGCCGCGCTGGCTGTGCTGAAAGTGGAGATTTCGTGGCAGGCGCAGCGCTTTGTGAACCTCGAGGTGCCGATGTCGTGGCAGGCGCAGGGCTTTGTGAACCTCCAGGTGCAGATTTCGTGGCAGGCGCAGCGCTTTCTGAACGTCCAAGTGGAGATTTCGTGGCAGGCGCAGCGCTTTGTGCACCTGAAAGTGCAGATTTCGTGGCAGGCGCTGCGCTTTGTACACCTCGAAGTGCAGATTTCATGGCAGGCACAGCATTTTGGGAACCTCGAAGTTCGAAGTGGAGATTTCGTGAACCTGAAAGTGCAGATTTCGCAGGAGGGGCAGCATTTTGAGAACCTCGAAGTGCAGAGTTCGTGGCAGTCGCAGCACTTTGTCAACCTCTAAGTGCAGATTTCGTAGGAGGGGCAGCGTCTTGTGAACCTCGAAGTGCAGATTTCATGGCAGGCGCAGCACTTTATGAACCTCGAAGTGCAGGTTTTGTGGCAGGCGCAGCGTTTGGTGAACCTTTGCTTTCATTTTTCGTGGAAGGCGCAAGCTTTGGCGCACTTTTAGTTTACTCAAACTGTGGTTCCTGCCAAACAAAACGCACCAAGTTTAGGACTCTATGATGTATATAATGCACGCAACTGTAAATCATCACTAATCATGTCCAAGGCCATGGCCACGTCGAAGTCCTCCGGATCCGCTTCGCCCGCTTCGTCCTCTTCGTCCTCTTCATCAAGCCATGAGGAGGAAAAACCATCTGTGACTTTGGGCAACAGCGACACTTCCACAGAGGCTGAGAATGCACCAGCTAAAGCGAGGGCATATGCTGGTATGTTTACTTGGCCATGTCCGCGGCATTTTTTCCAAGACTTGGAAGATCGACGAGCAGCAAAGGTCCTTAAGCCTTGTGATGTTTCCAAGGAGAAACTGTTGGAGGCCTTCACAAAAGCGCTGAAGAGCAAAGGTTACTTGCACAATCTTGTGAAGGCTGCCGTGGCGGATGAACCGCACAAGCATTACCAGCCCGATGGTGCTTCTCGGGAAAGACACAAACACCTCATCTTTCTGTTTCGAGCTCCGTTTGTGCACGCTGGCGTTCGCAAGCTGTTGGCCGAAGAGTTTGGGTACCATGGATTCTTCACATTTCATCGCGCGGGCTGGTGCGCCTATCTGGATTACCTGATGATGGAGAGCGCAAAGAAACCAGCGCATGATTTAGACCGTGACCTTGTGTTTTATCCGTCAAGTTACACCAAGCAGAAAGCTGATGGCGAGCTTGCAGGGATGTCCTCGCAGGTGGCTGGCAGAAAGAAGAATGAGAGGCTGCAGAAAGGTCCGTCGGAGGCCTTGCAGAAACGACGCCGGCGCATGTCTTTTAGCGAGCTTACAGACTTTGTTGTCGAAAGGAAGATTTCAACAGTGGCAGAGCTATGGAAGGCCTGGCACACATACAATCTGGAGACTGTTTTCCATCAAGCGTAATAGTCTTAGATAAGCATCCTCCTTGGTAGAAACAACGCGGTTGGAACGACAAGGTGCATCATAGGCAGTCCAATGTTTGGTCCAATCACTTCGTTGGGGATGCCGCGGGTTTTGTGGTCATGCCCAAAGTGCTTTGTTTATAATTCCCTCTCATCGCCAGGCCGCCAAAGAGGAAAAGATGCGTGGCAACTCTTTGGTTTGGGACCATGTGGGGCAGCTTCGGGATCCAGCTGCGGAAGTGCAGAAAATCTTGGCTGCGTGGCACCGACCTGAAACCTTGGGGGCTTCAACTCTTATCACCTCACCACGCTTTCCTTTGGAGCACTTTGATGTACCTCCACGGGTCCTGCAGTGGAAGGAGACCCAATCCCTCACCCATACCTTAATCCTGCGTGGTCCGCCTGGGACTGGGAAGACTGAAATGGCTATATCCGTGCTTTTGTCCACATGCCGCGCTGGCATCCACTTTGTCAGCAAGCTTGATCAGATGCATAAGATCACCGTGCACCCAGGTGAGGGACTTGTTGTCGATGAGGCTTGTTTCAGGACAGTGAGCATTGATGATGCGAAAGCTTGGTGCGATGTGACTCACGCACGCGATGTGCACAACCGTTGCTCTGACGGACACATTCCAGCGCAAACGCCAAGGATCTTCACTACAAACCATGAAGTCCCACAGTTTTGGCCCCCCAGAGTATTTTCATTCCAGTCATCAGGCTGCAATTGATCGGAGAACTGTTTGGGTTGACTGCCCAAACAAGCTGTTCAAGGACAGGGAAGCAACGTGCAAGGGTAACAACGTAACGTTACGAAGCGCCATCCAAGGGAGGTGTTTTGCCCCCCCAAAAGTGTGTAACGCAGGTGGTCAGCGAGGTTCATTGAATCTCCTTTGAATGGCCCTTCCCAACGTTATGTTTTGGTTGTTGGAAATTCCAAGTTGGAAAGTGTTTTTCTGGAATGCCTGGCCCTTCGCAACTTTACTTTTTTGCTGGAATGGCCCTTCTCAAGGTTGAGTTTTTTGTTACTGAAATTGCTTCCCACACTGTGCGGTGTTACATCTGATGTTTTGTCGCTGAGGCTATATTTCCAACATTATGCACTGTTAAATCTTGTGCTTTGTTCATGTTCCGTTTCCCTCCACAACTGCATTCCCAACTGGCGCTTGATCTTGGGCTGGGTATTCTCGGATTACCTGGCAAGGAGCCACAGGCTGATTCGGACGCCTGTGCATCCCATATGATCTCAGATACACCAGTGGCTGCAGCGGCTGCGATCTTGCGGCCAGATCAGGAGCCACAGGGTGAGTCGTCCGGAGCGGACGCCTTCAAGGCCCATAGGATCTCAGAGACAGCAGCGGCTGCAGCGGAAGATCTCTTTTGGCCGGATGACGATGAACTCAACGAGATGATGGAAGATTCATTTGATTTTTGAATTTCTGAACAGTGTATTCATATGCCAATTGCAGCATCTATCGTCTATCAACAGACGCCGAAGGCGCTACGCGAGAAAAGAATAGTGGTATTGACGTGAGGGCGCAATCGTGGGATGGTGGACCCGTATTTGTGATGTACTACAATCGTAGAAGTAGTTTTACCTGACACCGGTTCAGGGTTTCACCTCCCACAACCCCACTCAAGTCTGGTGGACACAATGTGAGAAAACCATACACTTTGACATTGGTTTTTTTTTACCAGGGGATATATCTGGGACCCAACCGACACCATCGCGAGGTGTAGAAATTGCGGTTTGTAGATGAGGTTCCTTTGGTGCTTCAAATTTGAGGAGACCACCGATTCTGGTTCAAAGGAAGACAACCGGGCTATCGGATCGTGTTGCTGAGGTGCGGCCATTGCCCCCCATTCATTCCATGAGTCGAGCTGTGCAGTGGAAACAAAGAACGCCGGGGTGGCACACCAAACTGGGACGTTTTAGAGGTAGGAGTTCCACTTCCCTTCATTGGGCCCTAGATGTATATATTATTATGTGTCTTATGTGTATGTCGGTATGTCTGTATGTATGTCTGTCTGTCTGTCTGTATATATGTATGTATGTGTGTATGTATGTATGTCTGTATGTGTGTATGTCTGTATGTCTGTATGTGTGTATGTCTGTATGTCTGTATGCCTGTATGTGTGTATGTCTGTATGTCTGTATGTCTTTATGTATGTCTGAATGTCTGTATGTATGTCTGTCTGTATGTATGTATGTATGTATGTGTGTATGTGTCTATGTATGTAAGTGTA
This sequence comes from Durusdinium trenchii, assembly GCA_963970005.1. Lineage (NCBI taxonomy): Eukaryota > Dinophyceae > Suessiales > Symbiodiniaceae > Durusdinium > Durusdinium trenchii. The sequence goes on along the minus strand of CAXAMN010025361.1, from coordinate 196,527 downwards.
TGTATGTCTGTGTGTGTATGTATGTATGTCTGTGTGTATGTATGTATGTATGTATGGATGGATGGTTGGATGGTTGGATGGTTGGATGGTTGGATGGTTGGATGGTTGGATGGATGGATGGATGGATGGATGGATGTATGCGTGTATGTGTCTATGTATGTAAGTGTATGTATGTCTGTGTGTGTATGTATGTATGTATGTATTTATGTATGTATGTATGTATGTATGTGTATGTATGTATGTATGGGTGGGTGGGTGGGTGGATGGATGGATGGATGGATGGATGGATGGATGGATGGATGGATGGATGTATGGATGTATGGATGTATGGATGTATGGGTGTATGTATGGATGGATGGATGGATGGATGGATGGATGGATGGATGGATGGATGTATGGATGTATGGATGTATGGATGTATGGATGTATTTATGCATGTATGTATGCATGCATGTATGTATGCATGTATCTATGCATGCATGTACCAGTAGTTCCAAAAAATGCTTACTGCATTTGAATGGAGAAGTCGGGGACCAAGCGCCCTTCCGAACTCCACATGGGAAGGATGGGAGTACCACGTCACCCTCACATGCTTTTGGTGCAAGCACACTCACACACTTTTGGAAAAAAAAACACACAAAGGACTGTCCCAGGTCAAACGCGGCAGAACACCAAGAGACTCCCAGGTCATTAGTGGCATCCTCTCAGCCCAAGGCATTAGTCAACGTCCATGAAATAACAGCTTCTCATATAGCCACTCATCCCCTCCAAAACGTCGCAACGGCAACAACCCCCCCAAAAAGAAAGGAACACATCCTCTAGGATTCCCTTCTCAATGCCCAGCTGTGTTTACGTATATAGGACTTAGATGGAGGTGGCGTGTGGACACCGGTGGACTCGCAACAATCATTCAATCGTGATTTTGTCGGGTCCAAATGTATGTCTGGTTGATGTTTTCAACCCACTTGAAAAATATTAGTCAGAGGGTCTAATCATCCCCAAGTAAGGGTTGAAAATAAAAATATCCGAAACCATCACCTAGATGTTTATGTCTTCCCATTTTTCATGTATACTATTGGTTTGCCTGCTGGAACCGACTTCAAGACACGTTCAACTAAATGAAGAAGCTGCTCATGTCTGGACATGGCAAAGCCGAAGAAGACTGTAACTGGTTCGTCTCAAGTCTTCATCGCTTGTTCTGTGATGCATGTTCTTTCTGGACCCTAGACCGGGCATGTGATTGCGTTCCTTCTGAATCTTCATGGGAGCGGAACTCGTCCGGTACGAGACGAGGCTCCATTGGTACGACTTCTGCCAACGGCCTTCGACCCACGCGCCATAGGAGCGGAACTTGAAGATGGACATCCTCGGAATCCGCGCCTTCCTTTTAGGCGCTGAGGAAGTGGTTGGTGATCAATCCGATTTGCAGAAATGGTGTCATGATGTTTGATTCCAGTCCAAAAACCGTGGCAACCAGAAATTGCGGCTTTAGCAAGTGCCAGTTTCATCACAAAACCAAGAATCTGGTCGTTGTAAGGATCAAGGACGAGGATGGGAAAGGAACTGTTTGTACAGATCTTGGGAGATATGGGGATGAGTCAAACCTCAAAGCGGATGAAACAAAACATAATAACATATGTTTTCGTTCCGGGACGAGGGGCATCAAAGTGCAGTCACAACCTTATACACATTGTGGTGGAAGAACTGGATCCAGCATATGACCCAACCAACCAAATCTTGAGGCAATTATAGGCAATTCCCATACTCTAAGGTCCTTAAACAATGGCCGCAAGTTCCCCGAGTTCCAAAAAGTAACACGTGAATGGGTTGAGTTGTGTTGGTTTTCTCCCAAAAGAGTGTGAAAAAAGATGTGTACCAGATTCCAAAAGGATTCCAGTCTGCTTGGAGTTTCGCACCGTTGGGCACGAAGCGCACCCACACGATGAAGCCGGGGCCCCGGACCAAGTACCGCCACAGGCCTCGCAGGCGGTGAGGGTCTCATCCTGGGTGAACTGCTCACAGCCTCGGTAGGCAGAGTTTGGGCACCTAAGAGAACCAAGGCCGAGAAACAGAGGACATATAGGCTGGTGAGTCCTTTTGTTTAAATCTTTATAAAGCATGAATTGCAAATCATTGCAACACTGAAAATGTGACGGCCATCCAACTTGTCACATCCATCCTCAGGAAGTTCCGGACTCACCGGTCCTCACCGGTCCTCACCTGTTTCCTACTTCGTGACCGGTGATGGGTTATCCGCCGCACCGGTCATTAAACCGGTGTTTTGGTGCTTCCCCTTCGAATTCTCATTCCCAGGTCCCACAGTTTTTGTGCAGTCTTTCAAATCTGAGCACATTGTGATGCGCCTAGTAGCATGGGAAGTGATATACAGATTGATAGATTTCTAGATAGTCGGATAGACCAACAAATACCGGCAATATATATATATATATGGTATTACTATATGGTGATAGGTCAACAAGTTCAAGTAGATAGATCAAATAGATCAACATAGATAGATCAATACCGGCTCTTTCTTGATCGATCGGATCACCCGCCACACTGAGCGTCCCTGACGGCCCTCGGAGACACTGCCCCGCAACTGGCGGTCCAGGAGTGGGGGGTTCCCCCAAGACGCAACTCTAAGGCGACTCGGTCCGGGGACTGATGGGACCAAGAATCATTCATATAGCAATTAGGCTGTTTCAACGAACGAACTGTTTGAACATGTGTTTAATTATGGTGTTTGTGTTTCTTTTTGCTTCCCCCATGGCCCATGGCTGTTATGAGGTGCTGTGATGTGCTGTGGGGAGAATTTCTTGGGGCTCGATAAATGACGGGTCGGTCAGCTTACCTTCGGAACGTGATGGATCAAAGAAGAGGGTGACCAGGGTCCAGTGTTCGGTACATAGAATACTTGCAACAGCAACAAACATGCCAATAACAACAACGACTAGAACTACAACAAACACAAACGCATATCATTATCACACAACAACTGCACAGGCATATACTGGCACCGACCCCAAATAGGCATATTAGCAAAAACCCTGCTCTCACTGGGTCTTTCTTTTACCGCGTACATTGAGGCCAACGGCGCTCGGTCGGATTGGTCGGAGGCTCGAACGCCTTGGCCATCGAGATTCCAGAATTCCACCGTGCGTCATCGCCCTACGTCCCACATATCTTCCAGCTCACCGTGCGCAAATGCCCGATATCCAATCCTTACAACTCCACACGACCCGGGGCGACCGTGGTTTACGGTGTGCGATCATGCCGTGTTTTCGGTGCGTTTCTCTTAGGTGAGGCTAGCTACCCCCCCCCCCCCCCCCCCAAAAAAAGTATATCGGATTAAGCCTTGCAATCTATATGTCATCTCTAGTACGTACTTAAATTATGCTTCGAACTTCGAACTCCGCAAACTTGACTCGGGGCGACTCCCATCCCGCCAAGGCCTGAATGCAACATGCGAAGGTGCCGGGGACATAGGAGCCACTGGTTCCTCCAGCGGTCGTTCAAAGGCGCAGAATGTTTGACATCTAGAAGAAACGTGGTGGCACGGTGTCAGTTGTGAAGGTGTCAGTTGTCGAAGCAAGGCCAAAATCACACAATATACAAATACTAACATTGGGTTTACATAGAGGAAATTCAGGCAAAGACCGAACATTTGGCTGGCCACAGATAAACCGTGACTCAAAACATAAAATAAACATCGTCTGACAGCGACGAATTCTCTTGTAGCAAACCATGGACAGGAGTGCCTCGCAGGTTAAACACCATGCCACAGCAACATCAAAATAGGATATACCTGGAAACCCAGTCTCAACCAGAAAAAGATGGATGTTTCCCGAAGCGTCCCCACTTCTTCTGTCAAAGGTCTCAATGGCTATATATAATCACAACCACCATCATCATTTAATTGGTTTATTTCCGATTGTTTGGGTGTCCAAGTCGAGAGTTGCAAAGACACCTTTACCGCTTGGGGCTGGAGGGAGAGTCGCCGCGTCCTTTCAACTCCGGTTTGAATGAGCGCGTCAGCCTTGTCTGCTGCTTGGAGCATCTGCCAAGCCTCGCCTTCCAGCCTTCCAGCCAACTGAGTTTCTTGTTCTTCGCCAACACCTGCTGAATTTGCCCTGCACTGCTGCGTTCTTCCTCGCAGGATTGGTGTCCAGCATTGCCGTCAGCTTCCGCTGTAGGGCTCTTTGAACAATCGCTCGGGCCCGGCGTTCCAGCCCTGCTCAGAGCTGCCATGTGACCCTGGTCCAACCCAGGCGGCTGTAAAGAGTTCCCACAGCAGCGAACAGACTTGAGGCCAAAGCGTCGAACCGCTCAAAACAGCAAGATAGTGGCATGGGTGATACATGACTTGATCCAGGCACTATAGACATTCATAAACCCACAGAGGAAAAGGTCCAAAAGACCAACTTTTTGGTATCCTTGTTTCATCCACCAAAGCAACCATTCTCTGCCGGACTGCCGGAACCCGAACCGCCGGCTCGCCGGGCCCCCAGCACCGCGACAACCCGACCCGTGCGACGTCGCCTTTCTTCCAGGCATAGCCTGGGACCTCGCACTTGGACTTGCTGGGTGCCCAATTGAACCACTTGGCACTCGCCTCGCGCTTTTTTCATGGCACCATGGAGGAGACCGCCCAGAGAGTGTGTCTTGGTGGAAGAAACCAAACATGAGCTTGTTGGGCCTAGTTAAGAGTCCTGAACCTCGTTTCAGCAAACATCGACATCAGTGACATCAGTCATCAATCGATCTATATAAAAGCAATGAAATACTCAATAATTTGTTTCACGACTGATGTTTCACGACAGGAACCAAACGCGCATGTGTGACGACAGAAAATCGGATACGCTCCCTGATTCATGACCGAGAAAGAAAAACAACTTGGTGAACGAGGAAAATGGTCTTCCAGGCTCCCGGGGGTTCATCTATGTTCACTTCCATTGATCATTTCAGGAAAGTGTATGTTCTTCAAGGCAAGTGCAAGCCCTCGAGCCAGGGATCTGTGGCACTCACCATGCCAGTACTGGTACTCGTTTTGTGTGTGAAGCAAGTGTCCCATCCGGGAGGTATGTGATTAAAGCTCACAGGGAGGCCAGGCCTCTTTCTTTGGAGCACATTATTTTTCTTCTATGATTCAGATGCTCTAAAATCTAGGGACACCAGTCTTGAAATTCCAGGAACTGGCCAAAATCATGCCTCATGGATGGATTTCACCCACAGAATCATGGGTCAATCTAGCAAACCTGAGTGAACATCGCCAATGGTTTCGTCCAGCTGGCCTTGGCGGCCTTGGGTCGAGCTCCGTTCCCGCGCCTGCTGACAGGCATCCTTGGTGGAGATGTCCCTCATCCAACATCCGTAGGACCGCATCTCACCACCCAACTGTGAGCAGTCCTGGGGTCGCAGGAAAGACAGACTGGACCGCCTCACCAAAGTCTAGTGGTTCGGAAGCGGAAGCGTTGGCCCGTATGAGCCTTCAATATTGGGTACGGAAGGAAGGAAGGAAGGAAGGAAGGATATGACTGATACGCACTGTATTTGGGTGGGACTGGATTTGTATATATGGATTGGTAACTCTGGACTGGTACTTACTGTTGGGTGGGACGGGTACGGTTACAGAAGGACATAACAAGGCTCTGGAGCCTCCTCTCATTGCTGTGTTTTGCTATCACGATGAAGAGAGGAGAACGATCTTTTTCGTGTGCGAAAACCACGCACACAACTCCAAAGTCTCATTCTCCCACTCTGAGAGGGCAAGAGATCCCACAACCAAATCGGCATCTCGACAGTTTCTAGTCTTCACCCGCACCAGACCTTACCTCGAGCACAAAACAGAAAGCACCAGAGAATGTCATCCCCTAACGTTCCTTCCCTGTGTGATCCCTCCTTTGCTCAAGTCCTTTCCAGGTCCTTACTTTCTTCTCCTTTCCTCTCCTGTCCTGTCATTTTTCCTCTCCTGTCTCCTCTCCTCTCTCCCCTCCTTCTTTGCCTTTCTTTCTCCACATGTCCTTTCTTGCCTCCTTGCCTTCCTGCCCTTGGCTTTCATTGCCATCTTTTCCTTCGGTGCAAAAACTTCCTGGCCTCTTAACCACTGTAAACCTCGCCCAGGGAACCCCGGTCCACTTTGATGTTCCCTTAGCTTTTTGTGATACTGCTCCAATACTTTTTGTGAGGGGACTTAAATGGGACTTGAATATGAATATGCCTTTGCTTGCGCCATCCATCATCTGAACGATTACAGTTTCCGGCTCTGAAATCAGAAGCTTTGAGTTTCTTACCCTTACATATGTTTACTAAGGAATGTTATGGATGTCCCGAACAATATCCAAGATTGAGCCGTGGGAGTCCCAAAAGAAACCTTTCCTGCACCCAACATGTACAGTTGCCAGTCTACAGAAACCTGTCTCCTTGTGTCCTTCTAACCCAAGGTTAATTTGCCAAATCCTCAACCAACTGAACCACCAAAACCGACTCCATTCGTTCAAGCCGAGCAGCGTTCCATAAATCTCGATCGGGTTGGTAGGGCGAATCGCCACCTTTGGGGAATGAGACCCTCTAGTCACTAGTCCAAGGATCGACTCGACAAGTCTCATGTAGACTCTTGATTCTTCAACCACCCCCAGACATGGATTGTAAAACCTCTCATTCATGTGGAGGGTTGAAAGTCTAATGTTGTTCTCCTCTTCCCAGGGGTCCAACTGCAGGGGTCTCCCTCTTCTAAAAAGACTCCCATGTGATGTCTATTGGTCTCAGATTCTCGGACCACGTCAGGCTCTGAAGGCCAAATGGAGGGCCGTGTGGTGTGTGGCGAAAACGATTGAACACGGGTCTGGGCTGTACGTACCTTCCAGCGTGGAACAACGCGCGGGCACAAAAACCGTCCTTGCAACATTGCATGTACACCCTTTCGGCGCCCCACCCTTCCGTTGGCCTCTGAACCAAGGGGTGAACAAAACATGGGTTAAAGGGGTCCAACGGAGAGCAACGGCTTTGGACCGGAGAGCAACGGCGACTTCATCGGGTTCCGGGAAAAGCCCTTGGAAATCCCTGTGCGAGTTGTGGCATGAATCCATCTCGCCGGGTGATTTGGATTTGGGTTCCATGTTCAGTGGGCTTTAAGGGCCCCAGTCGATCGCCGGTCCAACTCTCAAAATGGATGTTTCGGGAGCTGTGGAGCAAATTAAGAGCGATGGCCTCCAACTTACTAGTGATGGCCTCCAACCTACTAGCGAGGAAAACAAATACGTGGCTGTTCCCAAATCCCGGTTCTTCAGTTCGTGACCTTTTGACATCCCCGGTTTTAGATCACTGTCAGGGCTCCAAAAAGGTCACGAACTGGAGAAGCAGGTTTTGTGTTTGGAACCGCGCTGTTTAACAATAAAAACCAAGGTGAGCAGCGACATGGATATCCGGGCAGTGGACATTTCCGGAGGGTCCAAAGCTATGTTTATCCTTGGTGTTCAATCGTCCGTGTACATACCTGAGAGCCTGGAGCATAACAGAATCATTGTCATGTGTGTTTTCGGGGCGGTATGCACGCGATATGCTGCGCATCGAGAATGTATATCGAGAACGTACTATATATTGTCCTGTCATTCAGTGTCGTAATGTGAAAGTGATCTGGCATCTTACAGTATTACAGTACTGCTATAGATATATTACAATTCTTATTTTAGTATATATCCTGCTGGATTCAGAAAACAGTCCAATACTCAGCAATGGTGATTGGCCAGGCTTTTCACTTCTTCAGTTTTCTGGCTCAAAAGCCCCCCCAAAACTCTTACCAGCACTGACAGCACCCCAGCGGCTGAAGCTGGTCGGGGTGACGCAAAGGCCCCCGTTCTCTTCGATCTGCCAATCATCTGCTTCGTACTCGCAGCGCCCTGCCTGTTCGATCTTTCAAGTCGACCGGTGCACTGGACGGTGAGGGGGAGCATGTGTACATACCTGGAAGTACAGAAAATGGGACATGACCCTATCCTTTGACTACAGTAACTACAGGTACTTGTACCCACTTTCCGAGGTACTCTGCCCGGAGAATCATTCAGTGTGTTGATAGCCATTTGCATCCATGTGCGGTCTTTAGGGTCCGACCTTGACGCACCTGGTGAAGCGATTGACCATTGAGACCACCAAACCCACTCACTGGTGTTCCTTTAGCCAGCACCCGTCGTCAGTTCCTCGTTGGCCTTGACTTCTCTTTTCGGCCGAGTGGCTGTGTTGCAATCGGCCTTGTTCTTGCACTGCAGTCGGGTGATCTTGCACTGCATGTCCGAGAAGGTCTCGGCTGCCTGGGTGGTCAGCTATATCGGCCCATTGGCCCCAACCTCTTTGTTCGGCGGAGGAAGTTGGGAGTGACCTGAAACTACTAAGAATTTCCGTCATATGACGTTACCGAAGGTTTTCCAAGACCTGGATTTCCAAGAACCTTGCTCAGCTGGTCATGAATTTGAACATTTTACCTCGGTCAAGCTTCTGTGACCTGAATGAAGCACCGATCAAATCACGATGAACTCATATTGAACCTATATCTGACATGGAACACGAGCATCGAACAGGACATTAGGATGTCATATAGGTTTCAAGTTTAGATGCCCAAAGTACTGCCCAAAGTATATTACGGAAATATTATGAAATATGTTATTTTTGCCTGTACAACTGTACAACCCTAAAATGGATCCCTTCATATAGATAGGCCACGGATAAAACATAATCTTTCGTGTTGGTGGTCCAAAGATCAGAACAAAGCACTCCGGTTCTAGAATTGTACCGAAACGCACAAAGCACCCCAGCTCATAAATCACATCGAGGTGCCCAACCACATTGCTCGGTGCTGAAGGAGCCGCACTGGAGCAGCTCATAAGTGGCACTTGTAACCTCGAGCGAGAGGCGGTGCCGGCGGTGCCCCCCCTTGGGTCTGCAAAAAGTGCCGAGCATTGGGTGTTGACTGAACTGGAAAGTCTGGAGACATGGTCCGACCCCTAGACCATGGTATTTGGCATTGTACTCAGCAATGCACTGAGGTCGGTCTCTTCCACAGGGTCCTGGGCCGGCACAGGTTCTCTCAGCCCAAGAGAATCTCATGTCACCGCCGGGCAGGGTTCAGCCATAGTGCATTCGGCACGGTGTTCCCATTCAGCACAGGTGCCCGGTGAAATTGCTTTCCGGATCAAAAAGATTTGACAATTAGTCATCGTAGGCACTTAGGCATGTCCTCAGGTCCTGAGAGGACTCACATTCAAGTGATGATTGGGATGGTGTGTCCTTTACAAACATCCAAGTCCATGCGAACATGTTCATGGAAGGTTACCATAGGTTACCAAATTAACAAGGATGGTTTTGAAGCCAGAGGGGGTCTGCAAGTAGTCCAATCAAAGGGGTCCAAGCGCCATCCATCTTGGAACTTGGTCTCTGATGTCAATCTCATTCAATCTCAATATATTTGTCCATGGATGGCAAGTCATCAAGGCTTTGATCCATAGCTATGTATAGTTATATAGGATTTAATTACAGTATATCTAATTTAAGATGACTTGCAAGTTATTGGTTTCTGATGACACGTCATCTTTTTGGTTGATTTTGTTTCGTCTCGTCCGTCCACCGTTGATGATGGTGCCAAGTTGCCGAAGCACCAGTCAATGCCTTCTGCCCAACGCACTTCTCCCAAGTCGTGCCTACAGACCGTCCACCGACGAGATCTCGGCTCCACGGTTTGAGATGAAACCGTTGGATTTCCGACCATGATGGTCGGTTCAGTCCAGCATGTACTGGGTGTTTTGGGGACGGATGGGGACGGAAAACTCCTGCGAACTTCTTGCGGAAACTTGGAAGTTCACTGGTGTTGCAGAATTTAAACCATGGCCCGGCCATAACTATGCATTACACTCGACCTCGTCATCGCATCAGGACCAAGGTTTGGTGACGGGCGAGTCACCGCTGTCACTCCAGGTGAGGAATCGCCCCCCAGGCTGTACCCCCAGGCTGTTGGGATTATGTCAAAGGGTGAACATGGGAGAACCAACATATCCCAACCCTGTGTGATCAACTAGGAGGACCGATGATGGTCTGCTGTTTTTTATCCGAGTTGGTGCACGTCGTGGAATCCTCAAGCATCCTCGAGCAAAAACAACTTGGCAATCATACTATAACTCCGTTGAGAATGGCGTAAGCTGCCCTCTTCTCTTCAGGGATACTTGGGCCATGAACCACCACAGCTGCCACATCTTGCAGCTAGGTCTCCCAAATAGATATAATTACTCGCTCGATCGATGCCTGTTGTTTTCCATGTTCTGGTTGGGGGGACTCTTTTCGAAACATCTCTTTGCGGACGAACCGACGCTCGATCCATCTTTCCATCGCAGCTTGGGATGCTGAACCAACCAGTGCGGTTGGGATCCGGACCGACGGCCGCTCCCATCCAAGCCACTTCCCAGGGCATCACTAGGAGGGTCGGTGATGCAAGCGGTGCCCGTCCCTTTGGTGTCCTGGCACTGCTTCACGAACAGGTAACCTTAATGGCTTAATAAACACTTGCGAGGAAGAAGGAATATGTTTAAAATGTATACAGTACGTATAAATATATAATAAGATTGGAATAAGGGGAACGGTTCGTACACATCAACCCATTCCCCACAAACCGGGCGAGTTCCCCCGAAGCCTCGCGTCTCCAAACATCCAACTTCAACACAAAGTTGTTGCACTCCTCTGATCTTGTTGGAACACCTATGGGGTTCATATTTTAATATGGGGACAGGTTAGGTACCATAGATGCGCAATTGACTTTAGAAACCCGAAAGCCACCACAAGCCACCCAAAACTTTGGCTACCTGGACAGGTTGCTACGCGTGTTGTGCATGGCTTCACTTGCTGTCCCAAGTTGTGGCTCAAAAGGAATAAGGATCCTATGGTGAATGAGCAAAGGTGAGTTGAGCAGAATTTGTCAAACCATTTTCAAGCTGATCTGACCTGGCGTGAGATTCGCTTTGGAAAGGCAACTCATGTGAGGTGATGACGCTTCAGGCCCGGATTGTATAAAGAAACAACATGAGGAAGCATCCCTGAGATCCAACGAGCCAGGGATCGAATGCAAGGAGGGGCTCGATTAACAGCATGTGCCCCGAATGACCACGTTGAAAACGGTTCTTAACCGCAGGTGACAACAGAAGAGGGTGAGCTACATCATAAGGCATGCGTTGGCAACGTTACACAACCATCTGAAAGGCCAGTGAAAGCTGATGGCAGCATAGAATGTGCAGCATTCAGAACCTGTTGAAGATCCAGCAGCCATGTTCTGCATATTTCTGCATCATGTGTTCTTTTTCCCGAACAAGGCACCAGGACGATGCATGGGGCATGGAAACTCTGAGGTGCCAAGATGCGATGTACCAAGTAAATAGAAGCACACTGCTTTGAACACTTGCAAATGCCTTGACCTTTGCATCTGAGACCTCAACTGGTTTGATTTGAGGCCCGACCTCCTGAGGCTGTCAAGGCAATGAGGACCACAGAATTCTCCTCTCACTCCGGGCATTTAAATTCCGTGGACCACAGAACTTGTTTGCATAAAGTGGACAATGGCCCCTTGGATAATCATGTTCCTCTACAAACAGGTGATGTTCGACTTCAATGATTCAGGGAATGTATATATAATGTATAGTTCAACATATTGCTGTTTAAACTTGTTCACCCTTGAAAGCCCTCTTCGGGCAAAAACTTGCGCCGCTAACGCGGTGAAGTGCGTTTTGCGAATTCGAGCAACTCGTTGAAGAGACCATCCGCGGCCACAGCAACAAACAAGCATGGTCCCTGTGGAAATGAACAGCTTTCAGCAGCACTGCCCAAGGCTCACGAGCTGGGGCCTATGGTGAGGCCTTCCACGGGCTGTTAGAACATGTTAGAACCATCAAACCAAGATCATTGCCATCGGATCCGCATCATGTGTAGCAGTGTAGCGGAGTGTAGCGCAGGTCAGGTTGCCTCTTCGGGTAGGTGCTATCCACAGCACTGATCAGCGTGGCAGGTGGCAGTCACTTCGACAGTACCAAGACATTCACCATACATCTTCTTGGTCAAGGCCGTCAAGGCCGTCAAGGCCGTCAAGGCCGTCGAGGCCGTCGGTCGGCACCGACGAACATGTTCCACCGTCGGTCGGCCGCGTCCCATCCTCCGAGGTGGATCCAAGACTCCTCGAGGCGCCTCGGAAGCCGAGCGAGGACCTTCGGCGACGGAGTCGAGCGAAGACGGTTTTGGTGGGTCCTGGACATAGTAGCAGGTGGAGGTGAAGCTTCCACCACAGGCGACCTGGCAGTCGCCTCAGAAAGCACCAGGGCTTGGGGAGGAGACTGAACTTGAGGCCGAGGGTAGGTGACGAAAGCTAGCAGGGGTGCATCCGGACTGGTGGGACATCAAGCGGAGTGAGGCAAATGCTCATGAGGTAAAACGTTGTGAACATGTAAGACACACAAACAGCAATGACACAGCCAACCTTAGAATTGAAGTCCCCGATAATTAAGGAAGCGTGGCTGGACTTTGCCACACTGTTCGATGCATCCGATGTGTTCACGAACCTGTGAGCTTGTTGAATCTGTTGCACCGTATCCCAGAACCTCCACGGAGGAGTTGAACCAGTGTGGATGCCATAAGAGGTGCCCAAGAGGTGTCCCAGAGGCAAAACAAAGCTGCTTGCATGATTTGTTTGGTTTCTTCTATCGATGTCGATGTCATGAACATGTGAGCTTGTTGAATCTGTTGCACCGTATCTCGGAGGAGTTAAGCCAAAGTGGATGCCATAAGAGATGCCCGAGAGGTGTCCCAGAGGCGTCCGAGGGGGGAGTTGAACCCACGGGGGGGCGGAGGGGGGGGGGGGGGG
>CAXAMN010025361.1:155328-165566 GCA_963970005.1 Durusdinium trenchii | reverse complement strand
GAGAAGGTAATCTCATAGCTACTAAATACAGTGAGGGAGCAATAGCTGACTCACCTCAAGTACAAAATCAAAATGATAATGTACCTCGGCTGGAGACTGTACTTTTCGCAGGCGGAGATACCATGTACCGGCGCTCACTAGCTCTTTATGGCCTGAGCTAAATCAAACTAAAAGGGAAAGCGGCTTTTTCTCTACAGAGACCTATAAAAGAATCAAACGACACTCGCGTAACAAAGAACTAAAAATTCAAGACCGCGCAATGCAATGAATTAAGATGCCTTGCAAAATGCAAGGAGCGTACGGTCCGAGGAATAATCTTCTCGTGATGTGGTCTCGACCGCTTTCATTCACAGACAAAATAAACTGCATCAAAAGGACTCTCTTTCACATTCACATCAAAAACACAAGAAGGAGATACCGGCAAATGTATGTACAAAAAAATCTTGCACTACAATTGCAAATCATGAAATGACTTAATCATCAACCATGACTGGTTGTCCATTAGAGGTCATCTCAGAAAAAGCGGCTGTGATAGATATCATCAGTTATGCAAAACTGTCCATACCTATCTGCATGCTAAAGCGTATAAACCTGGAATGCAGGAGTATCTTCTTTGATAAAAAGTTTCTCCTCATTGCAAACCAGAATTTATTAAAACTTCAGCCTGGCAACTTAAAGTCAAGCCTGGAAGCAAAGTATCAACTGTAACCAGAAGTATCTTCACTTCCTAGCCATCATTTAAATTTCAGCCTTCGCTCAGGAATTATGCCGCTGCAGACGATGAAGCTGCTTGATCAGAAGTTGGCGGCCTTCCTTTCTTTCTATTCTGCTTCTGTCTCTCCTTCCTCCGCACGTTCGCCTCATGAAGCGTTGCTCCCATGCGATACTGTCTTCTGTCTCCAGATGAAAGGGAAGCTGGTCTGAGTGAAATAAACATTGGACCATGACTGTCCTCGTCAGTGGGCCTTGAGCACATAACCTCTGTGTCAATCATAGCAAAGTTCTCTGAAAAATTACAGATGAACTCCTGCGTGCTCACTGTGGAATTTTCATATTCCTCTTCACTCATTGAATGACCCCATTCAACAATGGTAGACAAACATGTATCGCCAAGCTGTGATCCTTGGTATTCTTCTTTTTCAACAGTAGAATATTCTTCCCAGAGTTTATCAAAGTAAACTTCACACTTCTTGAGGACCTGTGAAGTTGAACTGTAAAATGTTCTGGGAATAGGTGCTTTGATACCAAGATCTGCTTTTACACGAGCTTCTGAAAACCTGCGGATCCAATGCTGCATGGTGCTGTAATAGTAGTTAGCCATTGGCTGCCTTTTGTACCCAGACATTCTGTAGGCCAAACTATTTGCATCACCAGAAATGATGTCCACCTCATAGACAAAACACTCGTAAAGCATCAGTGCTGTCTGTTCTCCTGTCAGTAGGTGGGCATCCACAGCACGGTGTGTATCAACATGATAATTACAGACTCTGATGGTATGCATGTTCGCTCGAGTAAGTGGAACACGCTTGTCCTCAGGACCATAGTCATCAAATTCAAAGTCTGCATCCTTGAAATCTTGACGAGGCCTTGTTTCTCCAAAACAAATCTCGTAGATAGCCCAAGTTACATCACGCTGTTCACAGTGACCAAGTTCTTGATCATGTCCAGCAATGATCTTGACATATCCACCTGGTGCCAATCTAGCCATCACTGCAAGATTCTCCCAATCATTGAAACAAACTGTCCAATTCTTTTGCTCAATAAATTCCTTGGCAGGAACAAGAAGATGAGCTTCCTGGAGAATCACGACATGTGCACGTAAAAAGAAGAGCATGTTGAAGAAAAGGTTGTTCTCAAATTGCTCATTCTGAAGTGACATGGCGCTCTGTTTGCGTGGCCTCATTGCACTATCAAGTCCTTGGAGAAACCTTGGTGTGGTGTACTTCTGACCACGAACCATGTTGCCATAGTTCCAGGATAAAAATGTCAAGGACTCTGAGCTGGCCAATAAATTAGTTCCATATGGTTCTTCTATTCTTCCCTTGAGGAACCTTCTGCACAGCTCTTCATAGAAGGTGACAAAGTCCCAACTGGGTCCCTTGGGACCATATGATTCCAGTTCCTTCTTGAGTTCCTTTTTCGTATCCTCCAATTCTTCTCGAGCATGACCTGCCCTTTCAAGGGCCTTTGGATCGACCTGATATCTGCCATCCAAATAAATGATGCGGTCATCATTGATGAAGAATCTCTTCAAATCATGCTCTGGTTCATGTTCACAACAATCGTGGAGGTACTGGACAGATATTGCGAATGGATCGAACAAAATCATTCTCGTCGATCTTTGACTGATAATGAGGATGGGAAATCTCACCTTTTCTGAAACAAACATGATTCAGCAATCTTGCATGAGTTTCCCTGAAGCATAGTTGATAAAAGCCAATACCTGGATCTCCTGTAATCTCTCCAAGCAACTTCAAAGGTGAAGTATGCAACTCATAGGTATTGTCAACTTTTGTTGTATCCTTTTCAACAACTACTTCAGATGGAAAAGATTCTTGGATTTCAGCCTCCAATTTCTTCTCTCCATCATCCTCTCTGACCTCTTTTATTTTCTCCACCGCCTCTTTCTTCTCTTCCATGGTTGCATCATCCTGAACTTCTTCATGAAAATGAGGATCAGGAATCTTATTCAGGCGGCTTCTCTTCGATTTCCGCTGACCTGAAGTATCATCAAGGTTAGCATCCATCTCACCTGATAGTAAGTGCGATGCAGTTGAGTCTTCACCTATCTCTCTTGACAGAAAGTGTGGTGTTGACTCTTCCTTGGCTTCCTCCTGGTCGTCTTCCATCTTTGGTTCCTCTGAAGGAAAGACACCTGCATTCTCATCAAATATTTCTTCTTCCTTTTCAGGTTCAACTGCAGGATCTTCTTCAGGAACTTCCTCTTCCATATTCTCATCTTCTAGAAGTGTCATACTTCCAGTATAGACTTCACCAGTTATAGTGGAGACTCTTGTATAAGGAGGAACTTCTTCACCGGCTTCAAAAGCTTGTTCTGCAACATCCTTGGTGAGCAAGTCCTCTACAAGATTTTCTCCCTCGGTTCTTGGAAGAGGTCCTGAGGTCTCATAAAAATCTGTCCTCTCTGAACTGAAAGCTTCTGTCGCCTTCTCATTGTCCTTTTGATCCCTGAACAGGTGAGTAATCTTCACAGCTTCTCCCTGTAGCACCTGATCACCTCCTCTATACTTGTCGACAATGGAGCGCCATACTGGAACATCATCATCATCAAAATCAAGCTCCATATCATCTGCCAACAGGTATGAGATGTTTTGAGCTGCCTGTTCTTCTTCTTTATCACGTTCCTTGGCAAGCTCCTCATCCTTCTGGATCTTGAAGATACCCTTCAGGATGTCTTGTAGTACCTTTAAGTTCAGCTTCGATGATGGCTCATACGTCCCTGAACTTACAGGCTCAACTACAACACGAGAGCAAGAAATCGCCTCCAAAAACTTGGAATTGTATTGGCGTTCAAACTCTTCCTTCTTGATCATCTCATACAAGGGATCAGAAACTGCAACACGCGCCTGAACATACTCACGAAGTTGATAGCATGCATGTTGCACAAATCTACTGTTGGAGTTGTGAAGAAAACTCTCCAAATGATTCCTGTCACGGTCAATCAAATACCACACAATCCTTGCAGAAAAACGGAATTTCTTGAAGTTCATAGCAAAATGTGTATGATACTTCTCTGGATTCCTTTCTGCTTGTAAAGCGGCCTCTGAAGTCTTGTAAACAGGAAGTTTTGTGTGTGGATCCAAGATCATAAAATCTTCCCACAAGATCGAGTGGTTAAGAACCCACTTGGGAAGCACCTTGATGAAAAAGTCACAAACAAGTTCAGACAAAAGGTGCATGACACGGCCAATCTCTTCCTCCTGCTTGAAACGATAGTGCAATTTGGCAAACAAGGGACTGTTGAAGGCTTCCTCCACTGTGTTGCCAAAATTATCCCACTGAGGTTCTGGAATACCAAAGTTCCAACCCAGCAATTTGGGATCTCTGCACATATCCAAGAAGCTTGAAAGTTCTAAAGAGCCAAGGCCATGGTCTGTCAGAATTTCAGCCCAGCGGCGTCCATTCTCCCAAGCACGGATGAAGAAAAACTGTTGGTATCCAGTTTGTGCCAACTCCATCCACTGAGAAATTCCGGGTTCAAAACTCGGTGCATACGTCTTGGGGTCTTCCTCTGTTCCATAAACACTTGGACGTAGCAACTTGTACCTTCTACAAAAATATTCTCTCTGGTGCCTTGTCAACCTGTCCCAATCCCTCACGAGGATCACGTCTTCTCCAGTGCTCTGGAGTACACGTGTCCCTACACGATCATGGAGTGATACCATGCCAATGTCATATATCATCCATGGGTTGAGAACCAGGTTGTTGACATTCTGAATGAACCATGTCATCTCACGCTCAGCAACATGAGCAGAGTCATCTTCTTCATCTTGTTGAGGTTCTTCAGAAGTCCTGGCTGTTGGTCTCCTTGAAGTGATGTCTCTCCATAGGTGGTCAAAGCGAATCACTTCCTCATCAGCCTTCACCAGATTTTGCTGATCCTTGCTCAGAACTAATGGGTGTACCATAAACAACGATCTCGAGGTAGCACCATCTCCATTGACAATCAACGTTGGAGCACTATAGCCTAAGATGCTCCAAGGATCACGATCATCAATCTCTTTAGGTGGAATTAAAGACCATCCAGGTTGATAGTGGCCTTCAGGCATCACCTGACGTGACCTCAATCGTGAACGATTGTACTCACGTCTGGGATCATTGTCAGAGCTGAAAAATCTCACAATGGCATCGTAAGTCAGCTCATCTAACCAAAGAAGCATATGCCTCCTTGCTTGTTCCACCCCAGGCTCAAAGGCAATAATCCTCCTGAGAGTTTCATGTGCAAATGCCGGGTCCTGTGAGAGTCTTGTGAACAAGGATCTCAATCTATCTTGTTGCTCCTTCTCTCTGTTGATCTTCTCCATTATCTTTTCTGCCGGCAAAGAGTTAATCAACTCCTTAGCTGGCTCTGGAGCATCTTCTGGTCGTGGTTCATCCACACAAATGTCCAAGTATGTGGGCTCTACATCACAATGTGCAAGCACCACTCCATTGTTGCTGAAATACAGAGGACGTCCAGCCTGAAGCCAACGAATCACATTAAGCTTCACATACAAAGGCTGTCCATAATCTCTTGGAACCACTGTACCTGGGCCTAAAGGAATGTAGAGTGAAGTTTGTGGATTGCTGTACATGAAATGAACATAATCTCTTCCTTCACCTCTGTTCCTTCTATTCCAACTTTGTGGATCTCTCATCAAACCATACTTCTCAATGCTGGCCCAGTTCTCCTTCCTGGTAACATGAAAAACATGTCCCAAACATCTTGCCTCAATAGAAGTCAATCTATGATTCAACTTCTCTGGACTGATGTTTTGCATGAGTCCTGTATGCCCTTGGTTCACTCCCAAACGCATGGAGAAGGGCATATCGTATTGATTGCCTGTGTTGTACCAAACATTCTTGTCCAAGCGAATCACCAAATGAAATCTTTGCTTCTCATCGCTATGCAATATAGCAAAGAAAGTATTAGGATAAATACGAAAAGGCGATGGCATTCGAGCAGTTCCCTCTGTGATCAGAGGCATAAGCTCTATCATTGCCCTACTGTCCATCAACCTATCGAGAGAACGATCATGTCGTAGCATATAGTTGAGCCCCGTGGCTATCTTCCCATAATCGTTTTGCCTCCACGCGACTCTTGTTGCCACGAACTGCCTACTTCTCTCATATTCATCCTCTTCCTCTTGGGTGACATAGCCAAGAGCGTATCTGGCAATCTCTGCGAACCACCGTACTCGAAAATTGAACTTAGTATGGTTCTCAGGTGCCAAACACATTGCAAGAATGTCGGTTAAGATCAATTCATCCTGCTCTGAGTTCCTATGGAACTCAACTGGCGTACGTGGGCGTCTCAAACGGTTTGCCCAGTTCTCAGATTTCCCCCCAAGGAACCTTGCACGACCAGTTTTGAGCATACTCAAAGAGATTTAGCGGACCTCTGCTGGACGCTCCCTGACCGGCCATCTCTATTGATACAAAGTACACCGGTCAGAGGCCAGTGTCCTAAGTTGTAGAAATGACAGGTAGTCAACGATGCAAGGCAATAGTCTTCGAAAGAAAAGTGCTGATCTTGCCAAGCTAATTTGAGCCGCAGGCACAAATTCATGAAAGAAATTCAAATTTCTCTCAAACAAAAGTACATGCATTGAATTCTCTCCTCTCACTCTCAGTGCAAAGAATCTCCAAGATAAGACACATCATGTGAAAAGTCAACATGTGTGCATACTGTAGGAAGCCATCCACGCAAATATGCCTTGTGTTCAATAAGAGATCTAAAGGGTGGATGTGCATCGACTTCCTTTAAACAACCGCTGCGTACTGCATCTATCAAAGCTTGTGGACTAGCAGACTTCTTAGTAAGACAGTCAGCGAGACACCACTGAGTGCGTATATGTGACAAGTCAGCAATTGCACCAGAGCATGCTTCCTTCCTAAGCATTTGGATCATATGAATAGTCTCCTGTTGCTCAGGAACATGAGTAGTACTAGCTGTAGTCACAAGATTGTTAGCATCAGTGCGCATGTGAATGTCAGTAGAGTAGCCTGTAATGTCCTTGATCAAGCCTCTAAGCATTTGGCAAGTGCCATAACACTTCATGAATGCATACAACTCTGCAACAGTTGTGGACAGGGTTGTTCTCTTGATCTTGGAAGATTCAAAGAAAATAAGTGAGCCTTTAGTGTTCTTCTGTTTTGCCTTCCTTTGCTCACCCATAAAAATAACCATCGCACGTTGAGAGGATTTGTCACTGTTGTTCCTGAATGCGGCATCTGGCATAGCAATTAACCGTGGACTACCTTCCAGTGGCCAAAAACGTAACTCCATAGGGTCAGTCACGATTTGTTTGCACAGCTTGTTCAGGGCCTTGCAATCACCTATTGTAGGTCCTGCTGATGCTGATGCTGACCTCGAGAATTGGTAGCATGCTTGGAATTGTGTTCTGGATTGTAACCAGTTTATGCTGCCAAGAAGTGATCTGAAGGCTGTGCGCATGTCTTTGTCACACTTTTCCTCATCCTTCAAACCTTTTGGAATGATAATCTCAGTCAATTCCTGAACACAAAGGGATTGTTCTACTGAGATGTACTCCTTCTTCTTGGTCTTCTCTTGCATCTTCCAAGCAACACGTTGTCCAGTAAATATCAGGTCATTAGTGTCCTCATGTCCAATCTTAAACTGTGACTTCACAATATCCTTGAACTGTTTCAAAAAGATATCATTACCTGTCACAAAAAGATCATCAACATGTAAACAACACATACCAATGGGTGACCTATTCTTAGAATTACTGCCATGCACAGGGTCCATAAAATGCTCAAGCAACTCTTCCACAACTTCAGGTGTAAGCTGAGGCGTTTGTGTCACAGTATACGTATGTTCTGCAGGAAGAAAAAGACTGACAAGCGTTTCAGCTTCTTCCTCTAACGTCACTGCATTCTTCTCGTTTCTGATATCCTTGTTTGTCTCGAGAAGCCACCAAACACCCTTACGCTTAACTATTGAAGTCCGAAAACAAAAACGCGAACGCGAATACGTAGGTTCGGGAGTACGAAGAGCTTTAGCGCGATAAGCGACTTGAGCATGGCCATTTGCATATTGGTGCCAACCTGCCTTGTGCTCTACAAGAGTCAAGGAAATTCTGGAGTTCCTGATCTACCACAGGAGTCCATTTTCCATCCTCTGCCTTAAGCAGGCTACGCGTCACCGTCTTCTCCGACCTATTTCCGTAACACACCGAAAACAGACGTTCTTCACAGAGAAAAGACCTACGAACTTCCTCCGCTGTGTCGTGGAATTCGTTTGGCGGCGCACCTGCTACGTAGAAGGATACCGGTTCCGGTTCGGCTGGCATCTCCTCTGATGAGTAGTTCACAGCCTTAGGAACCCTCAAACATCCGGAGTAGCAAACGTACGTGCACCGATCGGCTCGAGTCGGAACTAATCCGAGTGAGTGCAAAAACTTGTCGAGTCGATTCCACCAGCGACGAGGCGCATCACTCAATCCGTACACTGAACGGGTGCACAATCCGACAAGATACGGAGGCAATCCGATGTCGGTCGGAAGTTGAACGTGAATAACGCGTCGCTCGAGGTCGTAAAGTTCCCCCTGAAGAAAGGCAGTTTTCAAGTCGATGTGCAACAGGTCCCAAAAAGAAGAGGCTGCATGTTGACATGCGACGCGAAAACCATACCTGGTCGCGGTTGGCGAGTCCGTTTGGAGGTCCCATTTCTGGGCATCTTGGAAGCCTCGACAGACCCATCTGGCCTTAAACTTCTTAAAGTTACCATCTTTGTCAATCTTGATGGTCAGGACCCATCGACCGGTAACATAGTTATCGATCTTATGCTTTCTTCGGTCTCGATACTTCATCGCAGTAAAGTCTAAAAAGCTGCGAAACTCCTCTAGTTTAGCTTGCTTGATCTCCTTCGCATACTTCCGGAGCACTTCCGGAGTAATCACACTCTCTGCCTTTGGCGTCTTCTTAGCCATTGTCTTCGCAAGATACTGGCAGAACTGTGTTAAAACTTTTCGGATCATACGAGTTAAAACTCGGAGGAGCTTGGTTCGGACCTATGACACAAAAATCCATGTCATCAAAACTAACAAAAAGATTTTTCTCATCGTCCAGATCCTCGTCTGGATCCTTCTCAAAACCTTTCACATCTTCTTCATCAAAAATAGGTTCTGAATCTGTTTCATTTGTATCAATCGTCTCATTGTCATCGTCTTCGACTGTGCTCGTAGGCACGGGAATGTCGGCTGCTTGTGGCTGATTCGAACTTGATGCTGTCGGATTCTCCGAATGTCCAGGAAAGAAACTTCTTGGCACTGACTTCGGAGGTGCCGGAATAGGTTCGTCATGTCCCGGTAACTGAACCTTAGAACGTTTAATCTGAAACTTCACCTTCGCCTTTGGCAAAGCATCAGTTGAGTCCACAGAAAGCTTCCGCATGTGCTTACTGTGACGTTCACGATTCTCCGGAACATATGGTTCTGGCTCCGGCGTGTTCGAATCTGGCGACGGAATGAACGGATGAACGGGATCCGTGTCACTCGGAAACCCTATTGGTGGTTGACCCGGATCATCTGGCGGACGGGATTCACTCGTAATCTCTGGCATTGCCTCTTCCGGATCGCTTGATGGATATCCGAGTTGCTCCAAAGGAACATCGGGATTTCCGAACTGATTCGGACCAGCTACGGAACCTGTCGGAGGTGGTCCCGGAGGTTGTCCACCCTGGTGATCATCAGGGTTGCCACCCGGTCCATCACCAGGCGGATACATATCTTCATCATCTGGATCAAAATACTGCTGTTCCCCCGAGACGGGAATCGGCTCATAAGCCATATCATCATCCATCGGTGGTCCGTAGTCTGGAGGTTGATCCTTGGGATCCTCTAGAGCTACTTCATCAGGAGTCACAATGCGCTTCACGGCGCCTGTCGTCTCTGCTTCGTAAACTATCATACTCCAATGATCTACCAAAAACTGTTCATGATGAGGAGACAGTTGTGACACAAACATAAAGAAAACCTGATGGTATTTTCCTGGCTTCCACATAATCAACACTGCATCATCCTCAGAGTTGAAGAGAGGATGCACTCTACCAAAAGTACCACGATAGACCTTACATCTCTCAAAATACATCTGTGGCAAGGTTCTTCGTCTAATCTCCTTCAGGCCTGGAATCAATGACACAATTCGAGAATCAGAGGATGTTGTCACATCAAACTCTGATCTCTGAGGTAGTGCATCTACCTGCCTCAAGGTTCTGATCAGTTCAGTAGTAGTGAACCTTTGTGGTAGTATGTGTCGAAGTGGAACCGGAATTTCCGTCGTCTCTTCCGTTCTTACGGAATTCAGCAAAATTGACTGATGAGCTTCTCTCTCTCTAACAAAAGAGCTGTTCCACACAAACTTCCAGAGTCAAAGTTCTCCAGAAGATCTTCAATAAGGAAACTCTGACGCTTGTCGGAAGTCTCACTATAAGGAAGGAAACGATTCATCTCAACCAAAAATGAAAATGGAAACTTCTTCCAGTCAGGATCCTT
>CAXAMN010025361.1:125491-149740 GCA_963970005.1 Durusdinium trenchii | reverse complement strand
GATGATGATGATGATGATGATGATGATGATGATGATGATGATGATGATGATGATGATGATGATGATGATGATGATGATGATGATGATGATGATGATGCATGCAAAATGCTCTATTTTCAATATCCGTGTGGTTTGCAGGTATAGATGGAACATGATGGAACTGTTTTACACATGTTTACACATGTTTAAACAACCGGTATTTGTCAACATTCCTCGACTGGTCATCTAGTTTGTGGTCCTTACATGTCAACTTTCTCCTCCCAAAACAAACGACAGACTTCCGCACCACGAAGACCCAGGCACTCATCGACAAAGGCAGACTTGTGGCTGTCGCGATGAAGCTGCACTTGGCCTGGTGGGGGAGGTTGACCCTTTGTCTGTGTGTGCTCGGCTTTTCTCAGCCGGCGTTATTGATGGTTTTTCCATTGCTTTTGTGCGGTTGAATCATGAACTATGCGATAAATTTGTGGATTAGACATTGAACAGGAGAGCCAGCTATAGGCGAGCAATGACTGATTCTAAGTATAAATTTCTACAGCAACAAAAGCACCATAAACTCAGTGTCAGATAGAATGAAACAAACATGGGAATGGAAACAACACCTGCTCACATCCAAACGTACCTCCACAACTGGGGGCGCCATGCGGCTACACTACCGAAGAATGGAGAGTGTTAGAAGACTTACAGTATATAGCCACCAATCTTTCATGGGATTTCATGGATGTCCAAGCAAACACTATTCTCCACCCAATATCAGGACTGGTTTCAATACGAGCTGTCAAGACACTCTATGGATGTGATTGCGGGTGCAAGTGATTTCCAAAAGAGCACTCTCAGAGGGAATGGACACGGGGGGATTCGGTGCCCCGAAACCATGGTCAAAGGGGTGTCCCGTTCAACAGCCAGACCTGGAGGGTGCGACACGACTGATGCGACTGATTCTCATGGTTTCAGATGGCTTTAACGTTTAAACATTTACAGGACAGGCCGCCTTGACTATGCACTTGCAAGAATACTGGCCCTGCCTGCTTGACCGAAGAGAAGCATGTCATCACGAACGACATCGTCATGGACGGGTCCCGGACGCATTGGCACATGCGGGCGGTCTCCAACGTGTCTGATGAGGCTCCGTGGGGAGTTTCACTGAAAACCAAACTCTGGACATGGTTCAATGTTTTAACGACCTTTGGCGTCAGAATGCCTGAATGGGGTCGTACAGCTAGAAGAAGGCCAGGAAGTCTGCCCCATTATGGCACTGTGAGCAGCCAAAAAGTGAAAGCTGGGCTTGAACTAAAGCCAGGATTTGGGTCAAAAGCTTTTCTTTTGAAAACAACAAGTCTATGCCACCCAACACTCCACAAGCCTCAGGGTCAGGTTCCTCTGGACCGGCACTGGCACCCGGCAACGTGCTAAGCAACACCCAGCCCTTGGCCATCTGCCGAAGCCTGTCCGACCCTGTCCCAGGCACCTTGCCCTTCTTGCTCTCCCAGTCCCAGTAGTTTTCCTCAGCGAATCAAGGCAGTGGCAGCCAGTGAGCCAGGCCCTAATGGTGACCGAATTGGACAACAAACGACTATAACTTGATACCACATGTAAAGGAACAAAAACAACACCGTCACGCGACCGCAACAAATAGAACCGCTTCCCAAAAGTGGAGTGTTTTTTTTTCTGTTTGGAGGGATGGCCAAGAACATGTTCCTGCTTGGAATGGAGCTTCTAACAAATCAGTTTAGGACTCCACCGAAGTCCTCATTGTCCGTGCACCGAAGCGGCCACGAGAGCGAGTGGGATGGAGATTCTCTCAGACAAGTCACAAGTTGTCGTCCAATTTTTGCTCTGATTCGAACGGGTTTGGCAATGAATGTTACTAGTAGCTTCTAGCTACTAGTAGCGATGCCCTTGTTGCTAGTAGCGATGCCTTGTTACTAGTAGAACGGGTTTGGTATGGTTTGGCAGTTGAATGTTACAATGCTACGCCGCTACGCCAATCCCTCACCTCTTCACTGGCTTGGCTCTGCTGATGCGGCCACGATGTTCTGGCACCACATGTGATCGTTAGCAAAAAACACAATATCTGCCAAACAACCCCGCGACTCTTCGCAAAACATGTTAATCGTGCAAAACATGATGAGTAGCCAATGCCGCCTAAATATAGCATAGCAAGTTGCAAGTATGGATCATGCTTGTCTACATTCCTGCATGCTCCCTCTCTTCCCTCCGAAGAATTCCTTCTCCACCCAGGAACTGTCTCACAGTAGGGGCAGTCCGTGTGACAATGGCTCACCGTCGCACACTCCGCCTGGCCACGGTTTGGTCCAAGTCCAGGCACTGTCTGAACCAGAAAACCAGCCACGGAGCCAGCGAGTCCTCGTGTAGGAATCCTCTCCTGACTTGTGGTGGCCGGAACCTGGAAAAAGTACCGCCCTCATGCTGTTGCTGTTCATCAACAGGTTTGCAATTGACTCGTCAGCTGCTGGATCAATCCACGGGGGTTCTATCCACGGAGTCCGGACGTCCAGTTTTGCTTCATTCGTCTGCCCAGTTTCTGCCCGAATCTCGACGTTTTCGCCTGGGTCCGGATCCAAGGCTGTGGGTAGCAGGACTCGGCCTGGAACAGCGCCACCGGTGGAGGTGGGTTCCTGCCCCAAAGGAGATCCTATCTGCAACAAAAAACACATAAAACACTGGTACATAAAACACACACAGATTCATGTGAGGTCCTATTGTGTTTGGTCCTTCGGTTTCATGACGTATAATCACTTATTGTAGTCATAGTAGATATATATATATATATCATTGCATCATA
The DNA here is from genome assembly GCA_963970005.1 of Durusdinium trenchii. Taxonomy (NCBI): domain Eukaryota; class Dinophyceae; order Suessiales; family Symbiodiniaceae; genus Durusdinium; species Durusdinium trenchii. Next base: position 146,934 of record CAXAMN010025361.1, on the reverse strand, counting down.
TCGCATCAATATTTATCCTCAAAGATCCTACCCGCCCTCCGAAAATAAAACAATCAATCCCCACCAGCTTCAAGCACGAAGACACGACACATAGGGACACATATTGTTTGGGACAGGGTTGGCTGATTGGATTGGGGTGGTCACTTATATCGAGAGACACGGAGGGAACACCCAACCTCTGGAAGGTGTCGGCAGATGTCAGCGGCATTGGTTCACATCCAAAACGATCACCCATGAGATCCTTGTCTGACTCGCGAGTGGTTTCTTTTGGAAAATAGAGATTTCAGTTCCACCTGTTCTTGTCTAGTGGGATGTGAAAGGTCACCCACTGCCTGGGTTGGTATTATACACTATTCACCTCTCTGAAAGGCAAGAACACTCATCAGGGATTGGCTTCTCCAGTGCCCATCTTCAACCAGCTATACGCACTGTGACTACAGCAACCATTAGCTCCGCTTCAACAAATCTACTGTAGTGTTTGTCCAAGATTCATCACAACCACACCAAGGACAGACCTTCACGTGAATGGCGTCCTTCCCAACTCGATGGGTCTCCGGTCTACAACTCGCAGAAGCTTCCTGAACTAGGCGATCTCAACAGAATTCCCTTTGAAGCGAACCAAAAAGGACGCTACGAACGAAGCTCCTGGCATCGCTACGAACGGAGCGATCGGACGCTACCGGCTCCTGGCCTTATAGACTACTAGGAGCAAGGACGCTACGAACGAGGCTCCTCGCTACTAGTAACATCCAACGGCTCGTCGTCTGGTTTTGATCTGTTTTGACGACCGACCTCGCCGCCTTGGACGCCGTGGACATCGACAGTCGACCTGACCGGCCTCGCAGGTGGACCTGGTGGATAAGGTGCCTTCGCGCCACTCACGGGTGGACTTGAAGAACTGCCACCTCGGGTCGACTGCCACCGGGAGCGAATCCCGAACCCCAGGTGCGTCGCGTGGAGGTTAGGGCCACAGGTCCAAAGCCAAGATCGCGTCCATTTCTGGGTGCTTGCTAGCTTGCACATGTTTTGAATATGTTATGCAACATCCATAAAACCAAAGAACATAACAAAACAATCAATGCCATTTCAGATTGTCAAGTTTCTTTTTTGAGTCTTGGGGAGGGTATGCGTCGAAAGCATCATAAACTACTCTGCTCAAGTCAATATTTACCTGACACCCTTGCGGGGACCTCCAAAATCAAGGGTGAGGTGCATAGATGGAGTTAATCTAAAAGGAGGTCCTCTGATTGAGTAGATTAGTCTCAACCATCCAATGATGGTCCGTGTAGATTGACCAAAACACTCGTGCCCGGTGCGAGAACCGAGCATCTTCAACTATAACCAGTATAGTGATGGCTGAACTTCCTGCCTCTTTGAACAAATTGCATGACCCCGGTGTGAGGGCTCTGGAACATTCAGGCTTCACTCACTTATGCACCCCATCGATCATCAGTGTGTTGTGCTGCATCGACGCCTTGAACAAAAGGCAAGTTCTTTCTTGATCTTTTTGTGTTCGCGCTGCCGTCGTCTTCACCATGAAAAAGGACAATTAGTTTCAGTTTTCAACATAACAACAGTCCACTGAGCAAGCAGCAAGCTTTCCAAGCCCTAAGTATTTGTCCTTTAACATGACGATCATCTTTCTGCCATCTCCTCGGGTGAAAGTAGGGTGCTTTCCCTTGGTCTTTATCAAGGATGAATGTTCAGTTCTGATTGTTTCTCCGCAGCATCGTTCTTCAGCACGGTTTGAGGGCCTGTCCGAGCTTGATCCTGATTGGCCAAGAAAGAACCGAACAAGTCGCTGGTGTCACCAAGGATCCATAGCAGTATGAAGAACAGTAGCCCTATGGCTTCACTGACTGAAGGAAAACACAAAATCTTCGGTTTGCACCTGCATTGTTTTTTGAACATGCTTTGCCGGTAGTACATGTATAGACGTGGAAAAGACTCTCCGACTCTCCATTTCGCTCCCTCGCCAGGGTGCGTGAAGGGGCTGGGGCACATGGCCTGGTGTGTGCCAGCGGACGGTTTCATCTCATGGCGGACGGTGTTTTCATGTCATTTCCAACCCAAACACACGTAGTTGTCTCTTCCTGACACTGTTTATTGTGTTATGTTATTTTTTAGATGAGAGTTAATATGAGATCTATAAATAGGCTACTTTGTAATGACTATACATCTCATGTCCAACACCAGCCCAAGGTGGTTTCAAGCGCTCACGCAGTCAAGCATAACCTTCACATCAAACACATGCTCTAATACTGAACCAAAAAAACATTAGCGTTCCAGTTCAAGTATATATTTATAGATGCCATAGTGCTAGGTGGTTTGGCTCCTTACATGAACTCTCGGCACTCTCTGATGCTTTCCGTAACGCTCCGACACGGCTGGCTGCTGGACACCTGTGTTGCCTCTGGACGCTTGCACTGCTCAGCGCACTCCTGGAATATCGAGGGACGTGGCACAGAGTGCGACACCCTGTGTCCAAACACCCCTTGTTGGAGATTCCGTTGGTCGAGCATTGACACATGATACACTCCCAGCGGCTATCTTGTATAGGCTGCATACAAAAAACATAGTCTTAAAAGATCTTAAAAGTGCAGGAGTGCAGGATAGGCTGAACTCATCGAGCCTTCGATGTGGTTACCCTTGCAAAAAGTGGATTTGTAGGAGTCAGGACTCCACTGTCTTGGGAAGTCATTGATCAATCAAACATCGGCACGATCAGCTTTGTTGGGCCACCTCAAAACATGCCTGCCCGAGCCGGCTGCACACACTAGTTGGATCATCGAACACTTTGAGTTCGTTGGGGCGGAGTGGGGCGTAAGGACCTGCATGCTTCCTTCGGGCACAGTGGCCAGCACCCGAAGGAATCCTACTGTTCTGCAGCTTGCACTCGCCTGTCATGTTCGTCCAAAAGCTCCGCTGCAGGCAGGTAGCGACCACCAGACGAGTACAGTTTCCGACCCATGTCAAGAATTGCTAATTATAAGCTTTGTAGGTTATGAGTTGGGCATTCCCAAAATTCATAAAAAGTTCCCCAAAGGCTTGGTTGTTTGGGGCGCTCCACTCATAGAGTTTTTTTCGCTGATGCACGCCCTCGTCTCCAGCCTTGCCATAAATCTTGTCATTGCCAAGTGGTGATTAGTTCATGAATCACATTGAATCACACCACACTCACCTTGATCATGGATGACCGATATTCAGGCAATTGGCCCTGGACAATTCACAGCACACTGACACAAAGGGATTCTTCCAACCACATCTGGTGCTTATCTGATAGCAACACCTCCAGGTCCGACATGTTCAGCCTGACCAAACAACCAGTCGTGGTTTTGTCCATCGGCCAGCACAACCAGTGGAGCACAGCTCAGTACTTGCACTCAGCAATTCGCTCTGCATCATCCGATCATCTGGTCTCAAATGCGGTCTGCATTCCGTATCTCAAGTCTTCGGTCAGGTGGATTGATGTGTTTCCATCATCTCTTTGACAGGCCGGTGCTCCTCTCAAACTGACGCGTCTTCTCCTCAAGAAATGGATTGTCGGTGCAGCTTGCTTCATTTCTCTGCAAACATCCTCCACATCCTTGATTGGTAGCATTGTGTACTGAGGCATGGTGAAAATCACTGTGCAATCACCCATGTCGCGTGCATTTATCAGTGATCTCATAGTTGCAGCAGCATCCCGAGCACCAATTGCAGCAAGTAGGTTGATGGCAATGATACGCAAACAGAGAGAAGATGACACCGACATAATATTTTGGCTGGACAAACAAAAGGTCGAAACATGTCTAAACGAGATCCTCCTTATATTTTCAAGATGAGGAAAACACAGGGAACAAATCCTACAGGTGAGCGATGGAAATCATGCAGCTAGCAAACAGATTAGACCTGAACACCCTGCCAGGCCCGGCCCTACCCCAACCCATACCTGGGTACGCACACGCTGCGCCGCCGCGCGTACCAAACAGATCCAACGACCCTGCAACGACCAACGACGTCCCTCTCCGGGCTGACATAGCACGATGGATCATGGCAAATATCCGGGATCTTGGCCACCTGAGCGGTGCCATGGGCGGAGCCGGAGCGTGAGCCCCGAAACGCCTGGGGGTGTGCCGGACCGGTGCCACCGGTGGACGGTTCCGTTTCGGAGCATTCAGTTCTGCCGAACATGCCGTGGATAATATGGGAAAGCAGGGGAAAGCAACATGGAGCTGAACAGGCGATCAAGTGTAGTTGTCAAATTTTCAAAACGCTGATCAAATCCATCGTACTCCCAATGTTAACGATTCGCTCCCGAAACTTCGTGTGGCATCATGATGGTGGAGGCTCCATGCAAGTGGACAGAGCCATGATGTAGACCAAAGCTACCAATGATAAGGCAGGGGCACTGACAAAGCAACAAAGAGGTAATACCATGCCATCATGCAGCAAAGCAAAAGGCAATGCACAAAAGGAAGCTTTGGAAAGCAAAGAAAGGGCCAAACACACAAACAGCTGAAAAAAAGGTGGCAACGTACAAACAAAATGGCAACACGTGAACAAATGTTGAAACAATAAACAATTAGAGATGAACAGCCAAGAAATCAGTAACAATAAACAACAATGAAACCAAATACAGGAAAGTAGCGTTCTTCAAGTCATGGCCATTGTTCTGGGGTGTCGTTGCCTGTTTTGTATGCTTCTTTACTTTATATGTTGGTTAGATAACCTTTCTTCGGTCGTTTTGCATGCCTTTGTCTTTTTATCCTTTTGTTCACCTCTTGTTTGCATGTGTTTCCTTTCACCTTTGCTCACCTCTTTTGCGCCTTGTCCTATCTTTTGGTTGGCGGTGTGTGTTTTCATGGTTGTTGCTTTTTGACTTTTACTGAACGCTGTGCACCTTTTTACATAAATGTTGGCTTGTTTGTTGCCTTTTTGGTCGCCTACTTGTTGCCTGTTGCTGGGCGGCCCGTTTGAATCCTTTTGACCAGTTGCCTTTATTTTGTCATTTTCACATGCAAGATGTTTCACTGGTTTGCCTTTCCTGGTTGTTTGCGCTTTTGGTTTTCTGTTTTCCGCTTTTCTTAGTCGTTGAGTCTTCAGAGTGCTGTAGTATACATGCTCGCAGCCCATCCTTTTCCCGATGGTGTGTATGTGCACCACTGAATTCCTGCAACTTCCCTCATTCCATTTTCCATGCACATCAAGCACCTATGAAGTTATGAAGTATTAAGATATATTATATGTATATACTACTATATTACTGTATAAAACAATCCAAAATCAAAGCGTCAATCTGCCATCTAAGTCGTGGCACCTGCCAAATGTCGATGCGGTAGACACAGGCGCCTGCGTGTCGAGATCTCGCTCGTGTGGGTCCAAACCTTCCCCTGGCGAAGCTAGGCCTTAATCCTTGCACGAAGAACTTTGTCTCTCAATCAATTAAGTTGCATCATCAAAGCAATAAACCATAATAAACCCAAGAACTCGAAACTCAATGTTGCAATATATTGACCGAAGGGGTACAAAAGGGAGATACTCCAACACATTGTCATATCAAGAGGTGCAGCACTTGTCAATGACTGTAGCTGGTACTGTCCTTGCCATTGCAAACCTACAGCATCCGAATCAATGTCTCCAGCAGGGGGGGGAAGCTGGCATGACCATGCCATGAGATAGCCTGGATCTACATGTGCTGCTCGCCATATCTCATCATATCTGATCTATCCATGTCCAGCGTGAACAGCAAAACGGTTCATTGTTGTGTCATGAGTTTTCCTCTCCCTACCATGCCACCTCTGTGAGCCAGCTCCCTGTTTGGCGGGTCTTGGTGTGTGACCTCTCCCACCCACGTTCCAACCTCCGTTCCGACCTCCGTCTTCGGAGCGCGGAGCGGGTTCCGCGGAACGGAACCGCCTGCGCCGCCCAGGAGCTTCTCATCGAAATCCGTCCAAACGCTGTACTCGTAGAGCCTGGGGAGGTTCCCACCGAACCAATGGAGTTCAAAGCAAGACAAGGGAGATCGAGATACCTTAAGTTGAAAATTGAAAGAGCTGCAGCAACCCTCCTGGAGTAGGGTTGACGTGTTTCAGAAGTTCACTGGGGTAATGGACACACGGTCAAACCCTGGGATCCATTTTTCAAAGTCTCAGATGCTTGAGATTCCCCCCCAAAAAAAAACTTTGAGGATTGTTGATATAGTTATTAGGCTAGGGTCCAAAGAACAGGGAAATCCATGGATGTCACAAATCCTTCGTTGTCGGTTCCGAGACCCAAGATCTCGGTAGATCCGCCAGAACATGGTTGGAACAATCAAATCACAGCCACATATAAGGATTGACCTCTACTCCGACTCCAAACATCATGGACATTGTGACATTTTGTCAACGTTCACCCTCAATCACATCCAGGTGACAGTCCAACGATGGGCAAACAACACCTTTAAAAAAACAAACGCAATCAACGTTGCCAATTTTGAGGACGGGTTTTGGGCGTGTAATTATTGTCATCAAGCAGGACATCCTGAGAGGTATAGACCCTTTAAACCACTTTTTGTACCTCAAAAAAAAAAACCTTGGGGATGATCCAAGAAGCTATCCGGGATTGCTTCGGGGCAGGACCCTCATATGGGCCCGGCCCCTGAACGGAGGGTCCAGGGTCGCGTCTGGGTATGAACAAGACCAAGTGTGCCCAAAAAGCCAAGCTGCCCCGATCTGCGAATCGCTCGTCCCAGGAGGTCGCATTTGCCCTGGTCGCGGTGCCGTTTCGGTCGCCCCGGCTGACGTGCTCCGTGCTACGTGTTCGAAGGGTAGCAAATGCCACTGCCGCTTCGGCAGGGAACGACAGGAGCGGCTTGCCTCGGTGGTTTTTTTTTGGACCCTTTGGACTAGATGTTTGAAGGAGTTGAACACCAGTTGAGTTGTGAGGTATGTTTCGACTGTCTTGGAAACGGGTCGATTGTCATGCCTTGGGTCGCATTAAAATGCACTGTTGCGCGGATCTAGCCTAGGTAGTAGGAAGATATCGGTGTGTAGCAGAACAGGGAACATAAACAAACAGTTGGGGGGTCTCCTTTTTGAACATACATATCACATATCAAATTAACTAATTGAGTGTTGTCAATCCACAAGCAATGAGGCCGGTTGAATCCAACATAAGGCATCCGCGCAAAATCAAATGCTATCCACGTATGTCATATTTCGTGTCCCATCTGAAACGACATGAACCGTCATCTTGAAACGGATATCGGCTATGTTTCGAGCACATGTCCCTCTGCCCACAAGTAATAATTGTAAAGTTTGTTGTACACTTATCAGTGATAGTCATTGATAGAGGATCATGGAGGTGCTTCCGGGTGCCAAGTGTTTCTGAATGTACGAGGATCTTTCTGTCCAAAACATTACACATCATGAGAAAACCCACAACATCCGTTTGGAACCCTGCGGCTGCAGATTGGACGGACTCCACCGCTGCAATGGGTTTTGCTGAAGTATCTGGGTTATGGTTTGGGTGCATTCAGGTTCTTCCTTTCAGCCATCACAATGATGCTGGCTCCGGAGCCACGCATAGCCATATCATGCCACAAACATCAATGGCCGAGATGATTGAACACGTATTACTATATAGTATACTTTATAGTAGTTGATTGGGGCGGTCGAATGTCAATACAGTAACATTGTATATCAAACGTCAAAAGTCCTGCCCTTTGTTGTGCCCAGCCTTGACGCTGCTGCCGTGCTTGGGTGAACCAAGTAATCCAAGTACAGGACTCACTCGGCTGTTGGGGATGGACAAACACCTTTCACTCCCTCGGGAACCAAGAAATCCCCCGCATAAACACCTTCTCAGGTGGGAACCACAAGTCCCGCCGCCCCAAGCAAACCTCACAGAGTCGGCTCTGCGACCTCCCTTTTTGAGATCCGTCCGACCTGTTCACCGAACTGTTCCCAAACCCACCACCACCAGGAGAACCTCGGAGCTGCGCTGCGAACCCCCACTGCGTGACGAGCTCGGCCGAGAAAAAAAACAGCGCAGCGGTCGTTTCGGCACGCCTGCGCAAGGTTCCACTGATGTCTTATATAGGCATAGTACCCCGCTGAGGTCGTCTCAGTCGCGAAACAAGCGATTTCTCGGGCTGTTTCGGGCGCGACAAACCGAAGGGCGACGGTTAAGGATTGAACGATCTCTTGGGCACCGTGTCGCATTCTGAAAAGGCATGCGAAGGTTCCACGCTGTCACATTATTTTTGATCTCCGCTGCGAGCTATTTGATCCTTTTTGCGTGCCGCTGTTTTTGGATCAGAAAAGAGGACGAACTTAGAACCCCCAAAACATCCCAAGCAAGCACCGAGTAGATGTCGTGTGCCAGACTCGAAAGCAAGACTGGATGTAGACTCTGCCTGTCTGAGTCGGAGACTTACACATGGCCGGTCTTGAAAGACCCGGGGAACTGGATAGACCACGAGACATGAACAAAGTAGACTACTAGAATCTACTAGACGTGGTCAACCTACCAGGATTCCTTTGAGAGCTGGGGACTGTGGTAGTATATGTTTATTGTTTTTCAAATCATTACATTGTTGCAATGATAGAAACTTATCTACCATATCTTCGTTCAGTGATATTATATAATAACTGTTGTTGTAATTTACAATAGTCTATCAAAGGACCTATATGACAAGCCTTTTTATGATTATATTGATGTACTATGTTTCCAATAAAGTTAGAGTGCAGGGCCCTGTGAGTGTGCACTTGTTTCTTTTTTCTTGTTTCTCATATGTTTCTACCTCATTACATTTTCGGCAATGCACACTCACAGTGCACTGTACTCTAAGTTTGTTTGAAACATAGTTTTATCAAAAGTTATTTGGTCATATAGGTCCTTTGACAAACTATTGTAAAGTACAACAACGGGAATAGTATATTATCAATGAAAGAAGATATGGTAGAACATTTGTTCCTGCTTCTCATATGCTTCTACCTCATCACATGTTCGGCAATGATACAAATGTATCTACCATATGTTTTTTCATTGGCATAATAAAACACTTGTTGTTGTATATGTTCAATAATCTATCAAAGGACCTATATGACAATATATTTTACACCATATTTTTTGATGTACTATGTTTCTACTAAATTTCCAGTGCAGGGCGCTGTGAGTGTGCACCTTTTTGTTGTTTCTCATATGCTTCCACCTTGTGCCATGTGATAGAAATGTAAATTACGCAGCTCAACTTGTGAATAACTGTGCTTTGCAGTTTTGCAGCTTCATGTTTAGTATGCATTTGTTTCACCATGTCTTCTTGCTCTTGATATTTAAAGGAAGTGAGAGAGGTATATACAAGTAGTATCTATATTGTAGTTTAAAAAAATATATATATACAAGAACTAAAAAATCAACAAATGTTGATAATACTGCAACATTTTTCAAACAACACACATGTTCTAAGAGTAGTGTTGTTAGGATTATTGTATTGTATTTTAGTGTTAGTAACTTTGTACACGAAAAAACTTGCCATTTTAATGTCTATATTTTGGTAGATGATCAACAAAATAACTCTCTATTCAAGATCGGTCTTGACGGTAAAGGGTTGAATTTAACCATATACCACATGTTTAACTGCTCTTCTGTCAGGCCTGTAGGGTCATTATGTACATAGTATGTCCATTGGCATATCATTTGAAAGTGAACATACTGTTTCATTGAGAACCCTGGCACTGTCAAATGTGTTGCTATGTGTCCGTTCTTCATATTCTATGTCAGGTCAAGACCGCAATATTTAGATGGGTATTTAATTTTGGTTAATGAGCCATTGGGCCATTCAGTATTGTTGTAGCCTTCTTTAGCAAAAACAAAGCACGTCAGTGTCTAAGGGGCAGATCCTGAGACTTTGACTGTTTTTTGTTACTATGTCAGGCAAAAACAGCAAATGCAAAGCAAATAGCCATGCTGAAGTCTTCTTACCAAAGCCAAAACGGCAAACAAAAAAACCTTTAAAAACAGAAAAAACAAACCAATGGAAGTATGTGCAGCAAAAGCTATTGGGTTAATAGTCTTGGGTGTTTTGAACTGTCGTTTTTGACACAGTCTCCACATCCAAAAATCCAAGAATTCAGATAAAATCAAACCCAGCGGATGTTGGTGCAGCTAAGACTATTGGGTCAATAGTTTTGGATTTTTCAAATCTTTTTGGATTTTTTGGAATTTGGTTACTGCAGTGCAGTGCAGAGATTCAGAATTCAAAAAAATCAAGCAAATCCAACAAATCCCAAAATTCCAACCCAATGGATGTTGGTGCAGCTAAGACTATTGGGTCAGTAGTTTTGGATTTTTGGAGTTTTTTGGTTGCAGCAGTGCAGTGCAAGGACCCAGATATGATGTTTGTGTGGTTCATGACTGCAGCGCAGTGCAGAGATTCAGATATTGTAAGAGTTATAGTTGAGTGCCGTTGCAAAAAAATTATTTAAAAAGAACAAGGTGTACTACCACGGTCCCCTGTTCTGATTTTTCTGGATTTGTCACAGGTGGCCGGAATCACTGGGCTTGGACAATCAGACCGCCACTTGGACATGAACCGACCTGGGTCGTTGAGTCTGTTCCTCGTACCAGGAGGTTTGGGGTGCTATGTTTCTTTTTTTTCGAAGCCTTCTTGGCCCAAACACATGCGTCGCTGTGAGGCTGGGCACCAAACGAACGCATGACCAAGGAGGCTGGTTTTCTAGAAGCACCAATCACTATCCGATCCATGATCTACCTTCAACGTGTGGCTCTGAGACCAAGCCTCATGCTGCATGGTGTCACAGCTAGGTTCAATAGAGCGAATAAAACGAAGGGGATTTCCATGTTCCTTTTTAGTGGACCCCGATTTTCCCACGGCCAAACACGTCTCTCAATCTCTTCACTGGTCAACCGTCTTCACCGGTGCAATTCGTCCACCGATGTCGCGGAAAGCGTCGGAGCGAAGCGGGCCGAGACACGTCACACTGACAGCAGCTTTGGCAGGTATCGTAGTTCAAGTCCGTGCTCAAGTCACTGCAAGTGTCGCCTTGGAAGCTCAGAGTGTTTCAGGAAGCTCTGAATCGGCGTAGATTAAAACATGATTGAACATGAACGGCTATTTGGGTCTCGTCTTGCTCAGGTGGAGGACATCCCAGGATCGGATTGCAACGTCTGATTGATCTAAGGAGGCTTGTCTCTGCTGGACCAACGCTGTGTGTTGAGGGTTTTCGTGTTGAGATCTGGGGTTGTCAACGCTGTGTGTTTCAGGATCGCTTGGGGATTGCCAAACCCCCACACCATCTGAATCACTCCCTCCAAGTTGATGGTTCCCGCTTTAGGAGCAGTCAGTGACCAAATCATAAGGTTGGATGTGTATATATACCTAGAACCCCCGTGTCGCGAAAAAGAAAATGATGAAAAATAACAAGCAAGAAAACATAACATTTCCTATGGCGAAAACAGGAGGGTCGGGAAAGACATGTTGAAGTCATTCACTGCCGTTTTTCCACATCATCCTTTCTTTCGCAGATGTTTCTTGACTCTGTTGAGTCGAGCTTTGAAACCCAAGCCGTAGCGCTGCAGGGTTCTTTGTGTGCGCATTCTGCTGGAGACTCGCCTGGAAATCCTCGAAATCCGTCCTATGAAGTCTTCGTTAAATTCACAATTGAAGGTAGCAGGGTTGAGGATATACTGATCTCCGGACAGTTTTTTGATCATGTTCACCCCAAACGGCGATCAATTGAGTATGTGGCTCTGAAAACTTGAAAACTGTCAGGCCACAAATAGGATAACAGCTGCCGCTCAAAATTCACGACAATGTGCTAAGCCCGTCCTGAAACAAACTTCAGTATCCCCACCGCTGGTCGCGCATGGAAGACTCCGTTTCCCAGTCCTTGAGAATTCGGCAGGATCATTCCCCAAAACCACCCATGTAGAAAAGTTGCACACAACATACGTATACATACATTTACCGTCATTTACCACATTTCTGAGCCTAATCTAAAGTAGTGAAGCATTCCATACGTGGATGTCAATGGATGGTACGAGTTCAATCATGTTGTTCTCCACGGTTCCCACTCGGACCGCTTTTCGCCACTTCGTCCAAAGCTAAAGGTCCATAAATCCAAATCAGCAAAAGCACTGGGGGACAGAAGCAGCCTTAGCCAAGAAGCAAACGCAACTGTCCAACTCCGCTTGCGTCATCTGGCTACACCAACTGTCAATCCTGCAAAGAGTTGTCTTCTAAGTCCCCTTCTCAGTTGCTTTGGACAGCAGGGAGGTAAGGGATCGGTCATTCAGAACTTTGTCATGTGGCATGCGGAAGATCCGAAATGACACATCTTGTTTGGAGGAGCCTAGGACAAAGAAATACTCTCAACAAATGGGGTAGGTCCTACAGTGATCGGCGAATTAGCGACAAACTGCGGTGACCCTCTTGAGCTAGACTTAAGACAATTTACCTAGGCTACAATGTGAATTGTGGATGTTGTTATTGTTTTTGTGTGGTTTTGCTAGGCTGCTCCCTATGGGCCGTTGACATGTGTGTATAAATCTATAGGGTCTACTACCAGCAACAGTGGATGATGATGGCCGGTAAAGGCCTTTCTCTAAAATAGTGATAATTGTTTACCGACTTTTACAGGTATAATGGGATAGACCCTGTATATATATATATATATATCGTATTGTAATATCATATGCACATACAAATACGATCAACTATGCTTTATTCATTCATTGCTCCTACTGTGCACCAATGCAACACAGAAGCCACAAAGGCCACCCAAAACAAACGCAATAGAAACCACAAAGCCACAGAGGCTACAAAAGCTATTGAACCTACAAAAGCCAAATGCCAACTTGTAAAACCAACAAACATCCAAAAAAAACAAACGATGGCCTACAGTAGCTGCTCACTCATCACAGCGCGGTCACTTTGAGCAGCAAACACTCCGGCAAAATTGCAAGAGCTTAGCCAAGCGTTTCCAGTGCAACATTGAAGGGACAACTGTGATAGAAGATGATAGAAGGTAGAGCCGACCGAAGCCAAAGCCCACAAAGCCACAGAAGCCACACAAGGAAGTCAAATTCCACAGCAATAGCCACAAGCAAGAATCCACAGAAGCCACAAAAGCCAAAAGCCGCCCATGAACGCCACAAAGGCCAAACGCCAGCTCACGAAGCAAAACAAAAATCCCAAAACACAACACAACCATTTAACAAAATGTATTGCCCTAGGCCTCCATTTACCTATAGCCTACTGCCGAGACTTTCAGATCTAGGACGGCACCCTGAGAAAAGCAAAGCCAACAAAAACACCCCAACCGTGACACCAGCTGCCTCCCACAAACAAATTATATTGTAGGTATTCTTGGGATGGTTGGTTTCATCACCAGTGACGGTGCAAGTTGGTGGTCTAATCAAACAATGCTGGTACAGGATCATTTGGGTTGGAAAACTCACGCGGTACCCTTTGACAAGCGCATGGCTCAGGCACTACCATGCGAGCTATCTTTTATCAGCACCAACACCCCTTCAATAATCCCAACAACTTGGTTGTCGGCTCGAGGACTAGAAGTGTGTCCAACTGTGCCTGAACGAATCACCATCGCCTCCACAAATACCACCTGGAGTCTAGATCCCTAGGGCAAGAGAATCCAATAATCAAGTTGCGTACTGACATTGCTAGCTTGCGTTTGGTAATTGTTTGTTGCCAGTGCGGTTGTGTCATGTAGATGCTTGATCACGTCCGGTCCCCCGCCGGCGGTCCATGGGATCTTGTCGTTGGAGGAGTAGGTGGCGTCCCTCACTGCCCTCGGTAGCGAGGACGCAACCGTCGTTCGACGGTTGCGAGCTTCCACCGAGTAGCGTCCTTGCTACTAGATGGGAAGAATGGGTGGATCATGGTGGATCCACCATGTAGTACAGGACCACAAGACGACAAACATCGACGAATGATCGACGAATGATGTCAAGCCACCATCGATTTAATGCGGATTTGTTGTTAATGATGATTCCATCGTCACTTGTGATTCATATTGTCTTGATGTGTCTTCATGTTTAGGGTTTCATCCGGGCGTTCATCTCCTGTATAGCGGGGTTCCAACCAGAAGTGAATTAATGACCCATGCGATCGTTATTACACGGTAATTACTCCATGCACATATGATAGATTCCCCAGGAATATGCTTTGGACAACTTGGTGCACCTGCACATGCCAGTTGACCTCCCCAAAAGGATTCCTACGACGGTTGGCAACGGCAGGATCTCGCCGGGTCAACCAGGAGACCTGGCCTCAAACCAGTGGCGGCTCCGGTTGTTGTCGGTTCCCATAAACCTCCCAAGAACGTCCAAACACAACAATAAAAATGCAAAAAAAACTATTAGGTTGGAGGCCATCGCTAGTAGTAACAAGAAGCTACTAGGTGGAGGCCATCGCTATTAGGTTATGTATTTCAAGGTCATCCGACACTGAGCACTGAACCTAATTACAATTATATCTAATTACCGCCCTAACTTTGCTTTACAGACCCTGGACGGTCTCCATCAGTACTGTGATTTTCCTAACAACATCCTCAGTGGCACAGTCCTTTCTGCAATCAATTCACCCTAGAATAAACGAACCCTGCCCTTACCCCAAACCATTTCCTTCGAGCATGTTCTGTTCAACTTATATGACTCATGACTTTCATTTTACCATCCCATTGTGAATTCGAGTGGAACCCGCCCTCGAGCTTCCATGTATGAACACGGCCGAGTATTGTAAAAGTACCTTCTGAGGACCTTGATTTGATAGTTAAACCAAAAGAGAGCAAATGTGCGGAAATCCGGCAGGTGGAGCCATCGCAAAAATGATTCGCAATGATCTCCTTTCCTGTTGTACTATGTGTTGTTTGCATTCTTACTAATATAGACTACAATGTCATTCCTTCTGAATCATTCATTTTTGTTTCATAGTTTTAAACATTTGTCGTTTTTGTTCACAATTTCCATTGTTGTAACATAATCTATTGATAGATATTGATAGTGATTTCAGAATCTCTAATTATTGATATAGAGTCAGGATTTGAGGTTTAAAATGTCTTCTCTATGAAGTGAAGGTTTATTTCCTCTTAGCCCACCTTCTGACATTTCCCCGACTCCCGACTCGACTCCTTCAAAGTACAATAATATGGTCAAGACTGCTATGTGAAATTCCTGAAAATCAAAAAATGTTGATCGTGGAGGATGGGTTTCATAGAAAAAAAAGAAACCATATGTTCTACAACATGGGTCACCAATTCGACAAAGAATATTACTTTCACCTGCAGCGCTTGCTTTTGGCCGAGGCACGTCTCAGCATCTCCGAGAGACATGAAACACATCTCGCCCATGTGCTGGCCTTTGTGCTTTCTGCGGGTGGGAAACAAACAAACAGACAGACAAACAAACAAAACACAACACCAACCAACCAACCAACCAACCAACCAAACAACCGAACCAAGCCAAACAAACAACACACAAACAAAAGAGTAAAAACTAGCAACAAAAACACAAACACGCACACACACACACACACACTTAGTCACAGGTTTATCCAGTAAGATAATCCACGAGAAAATGGGCGCTGCAGCGGAATGGTGGCTAAGCCCGCGGAAACAGAATGTTTGAACAGTGGCGGTTTCACTTGACTGCAGAAACACTCAGCGGCGACGCAGCTGCAAATCCGCGGGAAAAAGGTTTGGGGGTACATCATGACTCACCATGAAAGCAAAAAAAGACAGTGGCAGGGCGGACCAATGGTGTCAGTGTGTCGGACGCAGGTACTTCGAAAGAGCGTCCCCTCTCGATATCCTAGTCCGCGCCTGGAGCTTCGTTGGCTCACGCTAGAAACTGCAGACCCGTGCGCCCCCTGCGTCATGACTTGGGGTTGTTACAAGAACTCTTAGAGACAGAGTGTGGCACACACACACACAGTTGGCCACTTCGCGGCGCTCCCTGGCTCAGGTGGCAATTCTTTGTGCTTCAAAGAGCGTCCACACTCTGCTGTGGAATGCCCAATGTACAGGTTGATCAAGTGTTCAGCCGCTGCAGCAGCGGCGGTAGAGGGGTAGGCACTGGTAGATAGTGTGGATGCGGTAAAGGCTAGTCAGCTAGTCCCGAGAGGGCCAGGCGTTGGCTGCCGGCTGATGCGACTTCACGGGTTTTCCAAGGCTGTGAGGGTTGGATATAGGTGATTGCGCGGGTTGTCAGGTCGATGTTGAAGCCCAGCAGGTGAAAGTCCTCGACCGTTTCAAGTTCAATGGGGTCACCAAAGAAATCTTGGCGAATGAGTGTTTGGATAGCTGGGTGGGAAAGAAAATGTTCGTTGCGGGTGATGAAACCCACGTAGCGGTAGTAGTTGAAATGGAGGTTCGTGTGGTGGAGAAGGTTGTTGCGCAGTTGGTGCCAAGCATGTTCAATGAGAGTGATGGCAACATTGCAGAGGGCCGGTGAGCCAATCCCAACGGGTTTGTTTGTATGTGTGGTTGCAGGCCCGGAAAATGCAGGTGCTGAGGGCGAAAGCAACTATATATGGTTGTAATGTCGGTTACATGGAGTGTGTGTTGGGTGGGGTGGCGGAGATGGTGCCTGCCGATGTGGGCATGGTGGTAGGGCCCGGATTGCCGGTGGCATCGATGTCGATGGTGAGTGTAGCGGTAGACTGTTGCTGTTGCCAGTGTTGGATCAAGCTGTGAACTGCCTCGAGAAGGCGATGCTGTCGTACGGAGTTGAAGAAACCAACGAGATCATCGTTGGTCGCGTGGAGTGCGATATCGGCTGGGACATTGTCTGAGGTAGGCGTGGAGGGAGTGGTAGTATGAAATGATAGTTCTGCTCTTGCGCCATTGTTTCTTCTCTTTTAGGTGCACAATGCAATAGGGGATGGTGAAGTCTTTGCGGAATCCCCATTTGTAGCGTGCGCAAAGGCTGGCGGGGATTGTTGGAGGCGTTCAGTAATGTTAAGTGGAGTGAGGTGAGGCATGGGTTGGAAGAGCTCCAGTGCGCGCCATGTGTTGAGGGCACTGCTGAGGTCAAAAGATGCGGAGCAGCTGGAGTTCGTGATCAGCGTGGTGTAGGACCACTTTGTCGCCGAGGTATATTCCTGGAGGTAGTATCGGGCTTTGGCGGGGAAGAAAGTGCTGTTCATGTTGGCATCCAGGGAGATGCGAAGGTGTGGAGGCAGAAGGATGCTGTCAAGAGTAAGGATGTAGTGTCCGTCTGTGGCGGGGTGGTGAGGACCAAGAAGGAATGTCTTCAAATGTGTGCATGCGCAGGGGAGATCTGTGTCGTTGGCGGACAGTGTGGAGTTGGCTGCAGGGTGTGCTGTAGGGTGTTGGAGTTGAAAGTGTCATGTGCCAGGTATAGGGGATGGTAAGAGGGATATTGGTTCGTGGTGGTGTGAGGTTGCGATAGAGCATCGCTTTGTGGATAATCTGTAGTGCGTTCGCGCGGCCAGGTTCCTCAAGGTTTGAGGCCATCCGGCGTACGGCAAAGAGTTCGAGATCTGTACGCGGCCGCTGCGGAGTTGCTTGGCGCCCTCAAACAATTGGCAGTGTGTTTAGCGGAGGAGGGTAAGGGCGTGATGTTTGGTGGAAGTGAAAAGGTGAGGTTCCCGCAAGGTGCTTTGTCGGCGGCGGAGGCGTGGGAGAAGACGTCTGTGGGTAGCCAAGCAGGAGTAAAAGTGGGCTCGGTGCTTGGTGAATTGCCATCCTTGGGCCTTCAGCGTGAGGCGCTGAGAGATGAAAGGCCAGTTTAGAGGAGGCGTCCAGTTGGAAATGTGGTTGTGCTCGTGGACCCATGCTTGATCGTAGCATGGGAGGAGAGTTGGATGGTGGTAAATTGGTCGATCGTGTTGTCAGTGTGCCAGTAGCGGAGGGAGAGTCCTGCTGAGATTGGGATGTTGATGGATGTTGTTTTGAAGTTGCTTGAGCTTGGCTCTGCGGTTGTGTTCACGGTGTGGAACGCCGATGGCTGTGGAGCCAAGGTAGAAACTAAATGTCCGTTTTGATGATAAAAGCATTGGGTGAGATGGAGGTTGAATTGGAGCTTGATGTAAACGGAATTGGGGGCAAGGAAATGGTAGGTGTGAGGCAGCATATTGAATTGGCGAAAGCGCTTTTGCCACTGTTGTGATCTGTGTGTGTATGGGAAGGGTAGGCAAAAAGCAGCGCAAAAAAAGACATCGGCACCCTCAATGTAAGTAGCTTTAAACATGATGTCAACCGTAACCCCCTCCTGGGATTATCTGGGTGAATGTCTTCCTTCATCCACCAGCGCTTTTTTCAAGCTGCCTCGGCCTCCTCGCCCCCCCCCACTCCGTGGCGCTCCCTCGCCGTGGTGCAAATCTGATCTGCGCTGTCCCACGGGAGGACGTCGTAGCTGTGGCTCTCCACGAGGGAATCGATGAACTGCGGCTCCGGCTCTGAAGGAAGAGGGGCGTGGTGGGAAAACAGACCGGAACGAGGTGAACGAGCCCCTGACCGGCAGGCATTCCAGGCCATCTTCGAAACAGTTTGCCGATAAACACATAATATAAGGATCTCACAAATCTCACAAAACAAACAAAAAAACATGTTCAAACAACTTACTACACAAAGGACGTTGGTGAGTTTCTATAGCCAAACACTGGCGTATAGTAGTTTGAGCTGCATGGGAGTGGTGTGAGGATGTGTCAGGGTCAAACGATGTCAAAAGAAAGAGCTGCTTCTTTCGTTACCCCAGTTGAGTCGAATAAAGCGGCCAACAAAGGGGGGGCTTCCATCAGGTGGCAAGGGGAGGAGGGTCCTCTTCGGCGACTTGGCTTTCGCCTCCTCGGCGGTGCCACCACGGTTGAAGAAGGCATCACCTCAGATTTTCACCCTTGGGGGTGATCCACATATCTTACTATGGCACATAAAGGATCATTAAGGATCCATATGGGGTCCCATCATATCACTCCCAAAGACTCTCCCAAGCACTTCTAATCTCTCAGCTGGGTGGACCCTTGTTGAGTAAAAAACAATTGAATAGTATTTTCTATTCCAGCATCTGCCAACAAGTGTGTTTAAATGTCTTTGTCGTTTCAATCTAACCAGGCGACGACACGGGTAAGGGTATTCAATCGCCAAACACTCCATGTATTAGGCAACGATATTAACCGCTTGACTGGGTGGTAACTAGGGTGCACTCTTGGGCTGTGCTTGTCAACAAAGTCCTCCTGCACCCCAAGGCTCAAAGGGGGAAGGTTTTGAGCCTCCATCAACTCCCCTCTTTTTTGTATGTGCCACTGCATTTCCCTTCGAGGTTGCTTGATGGTTGTTTTGGAGCAGTTGACCATGGTGCGGCAGGTGATGGCAAGTGGAAGGAGCAAAGTAACCCAAGCTACTTCACATCAGCGTGAATGGTTGAGTCCCTGCAAAGAAACAAATAAGTGGCAGTATTCATCAGTATTCCATTGATGGTTTTGAGAGTACACAAACCCATACGTATCCTTCAACAACGCAATCTGCACCAGCAATGTCCACTGGAAGGGATGGTGGCCATTAGAAAGACACCAATATTAGCATCATCTTCGGCATTAACGTCAGCTTCAACTGCAGCAAGAAAATCATCATCATCATTGTCATTATCATCATCGTCATCATCATCATCATCATCAGCAGCAGCAGCAGCAGCAGCATCACCATCACCATCACTATCACCATCATCACCATCACCAACCTGCCGTGGAATCTGAACCCAGCACTTCAGTACGCGTGGTGGCTCCTGGACAGCCATATCCAACCCCGGGATTTGACCTGCTCCCAAAATGCTGTCGGTAGGCTTTCCGGAACACACACAAGAACAATAAACATCTAAATCGATGAGTTCTTTCAAGTTGACACGTCTTCTCCCCAGCATGTTGGGCAAGCTCGGAGGGTATAGGATTGAAACAAACCACGGGGAAAAGAAACATATATTCACCCTGAACCTGGTATATCGCACCTCCTCCAAACCCGCACGCGGGTTCCCTCGCCAGTGGCCGTTTGACTGACTGGGTGGGCCGAGCAAAGGTTGGATTGGGTCGTGCAATCCTGGGTTGAACAGCCCAACCTCAGCGATGCTCCAAATCCAAATCTCGATTTCTACCGGCGGAGCAAGTGCCTGTGCAATGAGTCTTGGGACACCGGTGTGAAGTTTAGGGTAAATGAGGCAAAAGCTGGCATGCTGACATTTTGGGAGGATTTCAAGTTTCACCCTGTGATTGATCGCCCCAAATGCCGGATGTTTTTGGACAGGCAGTCATGTTCCTTTTCGCACTGTCTTGGATGCATATGTCAACTGCATTATTGATTGGTTTGACCCGGCACTGTTTCTCCTAAGTGCGTCGTTGGGCATGGGTCTCAGTCTTCTCGTTGAAACCTGATCATATGATGAGGCTGGATGAGGTGTTTCACATTGGTTGTCCCGGAACAGGTCAAGGGGCGGCTGCGAGCACTTCTTTCACACCGACAGAATGGCAACCAAACCTTTGCTTCCAGGTTTGAGCGACACACTCCGTGGCTCCGGTTTGCCCGTTATGTTTTAGCCTATATCGATTTCCTGCCAATGTGTGGGATATGAAAGTAAAGACCGCCAAGAAAACGAAGCCCCATGATGGCCCATGATGTTCCGCGGAGCTTCTGACATGACATGAAGGATGGTGTTTTTTGTGCGTGGTTCTTTTTGTCTCATCTGCATGAGTTGACCCAAGAGGTTCCTTTTCAGAGCACTGCTCCACAGGTTCTGCTCGTCACCAAGCAGCTCCACGGTGGTTGGCCCCTGGCAGCTCCAGTCTGACGACCGATCGAAGCCGGCTCATACTCCATTCCCAAAGACTCACTGTCCAAGACTGTTGCAGCTGGCTATGGCCTATCTGGCTGTTGCCACTCCTGTATTTCATATTTGCATGTCTCCATTGGCTTGATTTCAGCCAACCTGGGTCACTGGGTGAATGGCACCCATTTCTCTATGATGACCTGTCCTAAGAACAAACAAACAAACAAACATGGCTCTATGTCCAAGACAGTCATAAATAGCATAATCTTACAACTCTTGCATGACATTTGGACTGAGTGGATACACCCAACTTGCATCAACTTGCCTCCTTTGCACCACACACATCCCCTGCTCAAACATTCCTCTTCAGGTGTTTGGGGTGCATTTGGGAGGGTCCAAGTACCATCTGACCATGAAGCCGTAGGGATCCACCTCAAATACACATGGCCATGGTCCGGTCGACTCCGACATCGCCCAAACACTCGTTTGAGCGGGTTGACTCAGCCGCTCGGTGCCTCATTCAGCCGTCGGCCATGCGTTGCCACCGGGCCATCCTGGCGCTGAAATCCCAAAAAGCACGGCTTTGGTTTCTAATGGCGTCCTTGCTCCTAGTACTACGGCCAGGAGCCCATAGTAGCGTCCTTGCTCCTAGTAGTACGGCC
>CAXAMN010025361.1:111926-125481 GCA_963970005.1 Durusdinium trenchii | reverse complement strand
TACGGCCAGGAGCCCCTAGTAGCGTCCTTGCTCCTAGTAGTGCAAGTCAGTAGATAGGAGTGGAAAAAAGATACAATGCCCCCCTGAACAGCCTTACTCCTTATCCTACCGATCTCAGGATTTCAAGTCCGAAGAAGCACTCTAACCAGGTTGGAGGCAATAAACTACTAGGTCGGAGGCCATCGCTATCAGGTTGGAGGTACCTCCAAGATTCTTGGAGGTGCTCAGGTGCTCACCACTCGCTGACTGCTCACGCACACGCACATGGTGGGAACGCGCGGTACCACAGAACGCCTGAGTAAAGGCCGGCAGCCCGTGGTGCGGTGGCACCTCACAAAGACTGGTCCATGGAGGCACGGGGATCAAGAACATTGAGAGGAAACACGTACAAATTCATTTCATAGCATTTCCAGCAGCGGACATGCTAAAGTCTTGTAACCAACCATGTGACATCTTTGAGAGTACATCCCACTCCTCTTGTATCTACACATTCGCCATGTCATTTGCCCCGTCTACCCTCAGACGCTTTGAGGGGCCCCCGATTTTTAGTAAATAAATGCAGCTTGCAAAAAAAGGGGACAACCGGAGCATTTCCTGGGCGTTTCAGGCTTTGGCATCAGTTTAGGAGATCGGATGACATTGTAACATTGTAGAACACTAAATTTATATAAGTACATAATCATATTACGTACATATTGTACACATATGTACAGTGTACAGTTCAAATACCGATCAAGTTCTTAGCTTTTCCATGCGAACAACAATTCTAGCCCCAACTCCTCAAAATCACAAGTTGAATTGTGAGAGGCGGACTGGACGTCCTGGTTCTACATCTACATATCATCGAAAAGACCCGACATTCAACTCATTGCTGCCTAGCTGCTGAGGCGACTCCACCCAGCTTGAGCCAGCGACCTCGGACCAGCAATCTCTGTCCAGGTGGCCACCGTTTGACAGGTCACGGTCGGCCAACACGGTCGGATTCAGTCTGATCCGTGTGCAAAGGTGACCCTCAATGCCTTCCGCGATGGGATTGTGCCAAAGTTTGAGGCCTGATTGCGTGAGCAGGACTCGTCCACCAAGGGACCAGTAGTCTAAGACTATGCCAACACATCTGAGCTGACCAATTGTCCAGGGCAGCCCAAGCCTTCGTAAATCGCATAGCAATTAGTGACCCCTGTAGGATTGAAAAGTGAGTTGCTCATGAGTGCCCCAGGGCCCCAAACTAACTCTCAGGATGCCTGTGCGGAGTGGATATAGCAGATTCCACGATCAAATTCCCCTATATTTATGTGGCTGTCCATCCTGGAAATATTTGTGGATCGTGAACAGTAAACAGTTACGTATTTGGGAGGATACCTGCCAAAAGCGTGATTGCTGTTTGGTGGGACAGCGCAAGCCGTCGTGGACACTAGCTTGGTCAGTTTCCACGCGCTATATTATAAGTCATATTGTTTTTCGTGTTGAATGCTTCTAGTGCCTGAACAAGCCTGCAAATGATGCAAAACCTCCACTGCGATCAAGCAAATCAAACATGTCCAAACCTTCCTCTCGTCGAACAAACATCCAATATGTGCTCAAATAAGGACTTGCCCAAACCAAACTGAGTGGAGGCAACGATGAATGAACATACTTGGCAAAGGGTTGGTCGAAGGACACTATAGCTACAATGGTTTCATCTTTCAACGCAGTCTGGCTGTGGCGAGTCACCAGGTGACAAGACTGCCGAAGTCAAAGTCAGCAAGTCAGTTGACAGCAAGGACGGGAGGGTTCCCCGAAGTGTTAAATTGGTAGTGCTTATCTTGGATAGTGTGTGTTCGCAGGGCCACTGGTGAGAAAGTTGCAACAAAAATGATTGAAAGGTACTTCTAGGGATCGATGTCGCGCAAATATGTTTGTGCATGCTTATCAGTGGTTCTCAATGATGAGTTGTGTGTGTGTGGCATGGTCATCTGATGACAATGTTGTGAAGCGATGACAGTGTTATGAAACCGATGACAATGTTGTGAAACCGATGACAATGCTATAAAACTGATGATAAGGGCTGCCCCACCCCCCACACCCCCCTCCCACCCACCCCAATTTAAGCACATGGTCATGCAATGACAATGTTATGAAACCGATGATCATGTGATGAAAAACCAATGTGTAAAGCCGATGAAGGAATCGATGAACCATGTTGAATTTCCAGGGCCGTGAATGGAGCACCATGTGATGAACTTCGGTGACCCAAACAATGATGACCTGATAACAACACATAACCTTCCAAAAGAACCCCCCGTTCCTTGGGTCAGTTGAATATTGGTAAAGATTAAGCTGAGGCAAATGGCAGAGAGTGGATGACATGCAGTGTCCATGTCAGCACCATGCACTGGGCCCTGGGAAAGGGATGATATACCTAGTCAAACCATTTGGCTGTTTCCATCAAATACAGTGCTAAGCCTTTTGGATTGGAGGCATGTTGAAGTCACAGGAAAACCCTTGAAGTCCAGTTCGACCTTTTTGTGCACCACCAAAAAAAGGACATGTCTTTTTCGGGTCACTTACATATATAATTGGGGGCCTCTGAAGGGTGATTGTTTGGGGCTGTCGAACTGCCACCATCTTCGGGGGGGGCCTACCTCACATGGTGAAACACTCCATGTATGGCATATTTGCCTACATACCCGACTCCAACCACCCCAACTGATCGGCATATATGGCATGGTGAAACTGCTGGAAATCGGGTTCTATGTGAAGTTTCCCCAAGGACGGGCATCATATCGTGTTTGGCTTCCATGTCAAAGTTTTGGTTGGATACAGTACTGCATAATATAGCTGACAATCTCCACATCAACCTCTTGTTGTTAGCTTCCCCATCCACAAAGGAAGACCTCTGCTTCCCAACCCGTGGAGTGGAGTTCCCCAGGCCGTCTATTTCCACCAAGGCCACCCAAAGTCTCCTGGTGCTGCTGCGCCAAAAGGACATACCTGGCGAGTCATCACGAGTCTTTTGCAACTGCAGTCCGCCGCAGAACGAGTCGTCACTGACAGCATGACTCAATTCTTTCCTGACACTGCCACACTTTGCATGCTAATGTATGCGACAGTTCCAATAAACAAGATGGGGAGCCAACAAACGAAGATCAACTAAGAAGCAAACAAAAACATATGGGCTGAACTTTATGCTCAACTTTCCTTCCAAGCGAAGGCGTCAAAGCTGAAATGGTCCAGTTCCAGGCTGCAAGTTCGCGTCTCAACGGAGTTGGATTGATGTATCCCAGACACGACTAATGGGACTGCCATAGGACTGCCGCTGACCCCTTTTCAACCACCCCTGGCTGGCCTGATCGGCAGTCCTATGGCAGTTCCATTAGTCGTGTCTGGGTATGGTCCGCCAAAATGGAGGATGTGATGAGTGGACCCTGGGAACCCCTGTTCGGACACCGAGCGGAGCGAAGGTGTCGAGACGAGGCGCGGAAGACGCCGCCGGAGGCGAAGCGTGATGCGGAAGCATCCGGTCTTCACGCGGATTGGATCTGAAAACGAAACGAAAGGACGAAACATGTCTGGTATCAGAACTCAGCAACCCTAAGAATTCGGGCCCGAACCATCCCGAACCAACATCATCCAGGTTTGGTTCGGGCCGTCAAAACCTCAACACCCATGCGTTTCGGTGCCGGGTCCGACCCCTGCCATGGAGAGCCCGTACGGATTCTTAGGGAAGTTTAATCCCCAGGGCTTCAGCACAATCCTCCGAAGGTGGTTAAAACCCCCAAACCCACCGGAAACCACCTAGGATGTAGTTGGAGCCCCCTATCAGAGGAGGAGCATCTTCTCTTGTCCCCTCTCTAAATTCATTGCTGGTTGGTTTCAACTCAGCAAAGTCATTTTTTGGGGGGAGATCCTGACGTCCAATCTAGCGAAACAAGTGACTTGTGAGTGAAAGTGATCGAACAAGTGAGGTCCCAGAATGATCCGATGTTTTTCTCCGCCGTTTCGAGCGTTTGCATCGAAACATAGAAAATAGGACCCGGCTCTTGAAAGAACAACCTTTAAGGCCTTGAGGTCATATTCTATATGCTCCAATCTTTGACCCATGGGTCCATTAGTTTTCAAACTTAGCTGCCCCCATGGATGGATGGTGTAAGGCATCGAAGGTTCTAAGCTTGCACACCCTAAATTGCATGGTAGAAGATCACGGAAAAACTGAATCTTGTGTCGGGGAGGAGGCTGGCCAAATTAGCAAATACATTCTGAGGTAGTTCAACAGCTTCGGAAGTTTGCAAAGCTGGTGGAGGATTCGGGCTAGGCTATCCAACTTCAAAGAACCACTATTCCTGAGGTGTATGCATTACCCAACCCGCTTCAAAAACCCACAGTTGAAACAGAAACAGTTTGTAACCTTCAACATGTGACTTTCATGGGGTATCGTCATGGACCAAGATTTTGGTGACTTTACAGCCCCCACTTGATGACACACCAGCCTTTGTGATCATTAAGTCTTTGGTCACTTCGACAGATTGACCTGAACTTGAGTGTATGCTCAAATCCCTGACAATAGGCACCAACTGCATGTGGTGCGCATGCCCCATGGCCTCTTCTGCAGCTTCGAGTGCTCATCCTCGAGCAGGTTCCTCGAGTGCAAATCAAGAAATACAGTTTCATCAAACACCGTCTGATTGGAGGACCTCCACATCCTCCACATCTTTGCAACTTGGCAGGTGATTGTGGATTCTTGGACGTGGGATTGTTCCGGGCTGTCTAATGAGTCCAATGCCTGTGGCATCCCAACAATGAATAAAACAAATCATGAACAGTGTAATGATTGACTACTGCTGTCTGTGAGTACCTATGTTGATCAATGCAGATTAGAGCCCCCCCCAAAGAACAGGAACCACTCCCCTTTGTGAAGATTGAAACCCATCCGTGAGGTGACCTGGAACCAGAGGGAACTGGTTCTGGATTTCTGGCCATCGCCAAAGGTCGCCACATGCCAGCGGAACGGTCTCCTCTCGAGACATTTGGGTGGAGCCATTGGTTCCGATGAATTGGAGCGTTGTTCCGATCCAAGAAACATCCACCACCTTGCGGTCCGTGAACATGGGTCGAAGCCTGGAACCCTAATACCCTGTAGTAGATACACCTCTCGCTTGGTTCGTTCATGTTCTGTGGTCAACGGGCCGGTCCCGTTGATCGAGGCATAGCGAGGTCAGGTGCCGCTCGCCTGCGTTGGAGCACCGCGTCGAATCTCACACCCTTGGAGGAGGTGGAGAGTTTCTGCCTCAGTGCGCTGGAAAAGCCAAGTGAATTGACGTGATTAAGCAATGTACAGTGTGACTTGTATAGTGGTGCAGTCAGAACAATGGTTTCGGAAGAAAGGGCACTATCCATAACACAAACACTCCCTATGTATATATGTGGTACATGTTTATCTATTGTTTTAGATATTATTAGATTATTTAGCTAGAGGGTCAATGATGGTCAATGTAATCACCTCTTCCATACATGGAGTTTCTGGGTACAGCGAACATGAATGGATCACAAAAGAACAGCGAATCCGACCGCCCCCAGTTCTATGGCACCTCTGAGGCTGAGGGTCTACTCACCAAACGTTCACAGACTCATCTGAGGCGACACGTGCCAATCTCAGATGGGTCGGGGCAAACGTCACCGGCTGTTGCTGACCCCTCCGCTGTTGCTGTTGCGTCCCAGTCCTGACCCGGCAGGTCGCTATTTCAGAACACATATTTTATATGATATCATGGTACGTATGTTTTACATTTTCCCATGTCCAGTTGCACTTGCCTCTCTCTCTAATATATAATTGTATATATATATATAACGAACTGTATACACTTATATCTGTGATTGTCTTTCAACCCGAAGGGATGGGACTTATCCGGTGGACCTGGTGACCAAGTTGCAGCTGCTGGCGCTTGTTGCGGGCTTCGTTGCCTGGACACGGACTTCCGTCTCGGTGCGCGGCCCGGATCCGACACGGCCTGGACCCGGGATGCCACGCTGCCCCGAGAGGTCCGAAGGAACTGCCATTTGCAGGAGCCGAGAGGTCCAAAAGAAGGGTGGGCCGGGCCAGTTCAGCAATCCTTCTATAGTTCTGAACTGGGCTGTAGTTCAGTGCGCACGTCACGGGGCTGTCATTTGGCGCAAAAGGCATGTGGGCATCCCTCCAAATCTAGCAAAGCATTCTAGACTCTAGACTTCAGGGGGGTGATCTCTGGAACCAACTTGTCCTTATTATGCTGTATACTCTATATCCACACGGGAATCCACCGCAAAAGCAGAATTGGTACCCAAGTGTGGATTGGCCTGGGACTCTTGAGCTATCGATGATGGTTTCCGTGACATGGAAGTTGGACTGTACTGGTTGCTCCATACCTGGACCCGCATTCCCTAATGACAAAAGGCCCGCGGAAAACCCTCTACTGTTGCGGTCCAAAACTCGCTGTTGGAACGTCTGGGTAGTGACCCACACTGACCAATGTTCCCATGCTGCCGGGTAATCAGCATTGCTGAAGACCATGGCCCACCTACTTGCGACATTTGATAAGGAGGAGCACCAAAAACTCTCCAAGAGGCGTAGACGGTTCCCCTGGCGCCAAAGATTCACCACCTGCACGAGGAGCGATCTGACAACGATGTTAAAATGTTTCGGGGTTGTAGGAGAACCCACAAACAAAAGAGTTGTTCTTTGTCGATTTCCTTGCCTGGGCCAAGCAGTGGTTCTATTGAAGATCCCAGACTGTATGTGGCCCGAAAGTAGAGACAAAGCAAACCAAAAGGATCCAAAAGCGTTTGGAGTTTGTTGCCGCTAGGGGGGCTGCAAAACAGGACAGTTCTTTTCTTCCTGCAGAACAGTGAAGTCAGTGGTTTTACCACACGTTTTTTGGACAAAATGGCCGCCCATCCAAAAAAGTCAAGAGAACAATGACTCCGGTCTCTCTTGCAGCAAATTTGGGCGAGTTGATGTTCTGAAAAGGACACCAAATGACAGCAGTGATTTGGGGTTCAAAGGATTCGTTTAAGCTTTCCCTGAAACAAACACATGAGAAACGTCTTGGATGGTACACTCATTAGTGAAAAAAAGAAGTCCTGAGTCCGGCGGAAGCCCGTCTATACAAGCTGCCATGCAATGATATGCAGTGCACAGATGGGTGCATAGATGTATGTACTGGTGCCTATACCATTCTGTGCCTATCAACTTCAACTACGTACCGAACAAAGAGCCGGGCCGTTTGGCAGGTCTTGACGCCGGTCTCCAACCTTCAGTTCCAAGGTCTCCAACTGGCTAGGCTCAGGGGTCCTGAAGAAAGACTCGGCTCTGGCTAGGCAACGGGGTACCAATCCCAAGAGTCTTGATGAATTCCGTCCGGATGTCAAGCAGGAAGCGGTCAACAAACCTCTGCAAAGCGAATCTTGTTTAGCGAGCGTTGGCATTGAAGATATGGAAAACAAATGAACAATTTTTAATATGCCAGCTCCAGCTTTCTCTTCTATACTACCCCCTGGTAGGTAGTCCAACCTCCACCTCACCCACTACGATGGTTCGTCAGCTCATCGGTTTCATATGCTTCTATTATTGTTGTTCAACCCGTTTCGTGGTTGAGTTCTCTCTATCCTCATCCCATTTGCAAATCCGAAAGCCAAGAAAACCATAGAGAGCCAAGAGATTCGATGAGATTCGTTGGATAGGACAAAAGAAACTCCCCTAGAACAGAACCCCCGCAGGAACTCCCCAAAACACCAAACCCGAAAATATCCAAACCACACGTTCTTCTTCATTCAAACCTAAATATCCTGTACGTTAACCTTCTTGGGCATGAAGAAAGAATGATTAAACACAGGGGAGGAGTTCTGAATCTGATCATCTCCATGTTCTTTTGGACCTCCTGGATACCTAGCCCTCATCCATCTGTGTGTGTTCCCCCCTCCTGGGCTGCTTTGGTGCTGCAACTGCTGGGATGCTCGTCTTCGGTACAGGATGCTTTTCCCCAGTCTTCACCTGGCAGTTAGCAAGAATTTTGGACATGATGAGGTATACGGTATAAGTACTATACACCTTCAATTAACTACATATACATCTGTGCAACTTTGTGATCATGATTCGTTTTAACTTCAACTTGCTCGGACACCTTGGGTCCTGTACAGACTAAACTGGTGGAGTTCTGGCTGTGGCTTTCCAGTAGGATACATTTCTTTTAGATCCCATTAGAGTGGATCCTATTTGACATATCCTCCTTGTTTGATTGCGATGAGCAAGCATGATTCGAGTATACTTGCTGTATGTGGGTGGACGACTAAATTTGGAGCCATTCATGCATCGTGTGGGCACGAGTCCTAATGGCTGGTTTACTCACTTTCACCAGCGTCGGAACCTTCAGCAGTTCGGGGCAGTCGAAGCCAAACAATGCAACATCAACTAATGACGTACGACCTTTACTGGATCTTTCTGGGTAGTTTTCGGCCGGCAATCATGTAGAATTTAGAGATCACCACAATTGATGTGGTGGCCAACCAAACCACCACAGAACTGGTCATCGCCTAGTGCTCCGAAACGGACGTGGACGTGGTCAACGCCTTGAGCCGGCGATTGAGCTCCCAGCCTCGGCTGGAAGTGGATGTCGTTGATGGAAGTGGTGTAGGTCCATCCAAAAAAAATGTTGGAAACCTTTGGTCTTTCGAAAGCGCCTCTTAGAAACAAGCAACTCTTGAGTGAAACCTTGACCAAACCTAGGAGCCAGGAGTATCCTAGTCGGGGCAACTTGGAGTCGTGAAAACTGCTGCAGCTTGTGTATTCCCGCCAAAGTCCACCACCGAAACCGAGACATCTTGGCACGGTCCGCGGTGACTGAATGGATCTAATTGGATATACTGTAGTCGATCCATCAGAAATCTACAAAAGGTCCGGGATCGGTTTTAGTGATATGTTTGAAGAGGATTGAAGAGGAACTTGTATACACAGGGACGGTACCAGGTCGGGTTGAATCAAGTTCAATTTGTATTGTTATTGATCTTCATGGTTGGTTGGTTGATGTTGGTTGGCAAATTGGATGACAGTAGCTTGTTACCTAGGTCAAACGCTACCAAAACATCAACGGTCCAACATGCCCCCCCCTCAAAAAACAAATAAAACTCCCTCTCCCTGTTTAAAGGGGAATCGGAATATGGATACCATTGGCTCCTTTGCTCCCTTCCAACCACTGGCTAGACCAATGTTTACCAAACCATTCTGGATCATTCTGGGATTTGGATGGATCTCTCTCTCTCTCTCTCGAAACACCGAGGTCCACCGGTCCCTTATATAAAAAACGAGCCAAAGGCTCGCTCTTCCCGCCCTCCAGGTGTCCGGGCCAGTACAGGTCTTCCACTGGTCCATCAACTGTTGAAACTTCGGAACCATCCTCACTCCGGGGCCGCCGGGACGGACCATGACGGCACGCCACACCGCCTGCACTTCTGTTGGAAACCATCTGTTCGGTGAAGCGGTCTTCGGGCAAATCCCGGTGAAGCCGGGAAATAGGGCAACATGGGGCGCGCATGTCATGTGCAGCGCGTGGGCCGTTCCTGCCTTTTGAGGGGCTGCGACTGGGAGGGGAAGACAGTAGTGGCTGAGAATCCAAGGGGAATTGGGATGGATTTGGGTCTGGTTGAAAGAACTCTTTCGGGGGTGTCCCTAATCTAAACCACACAAAACGGAGTGCAAAGAGCCCGAGGTAAGTCCACCGATGTCCACTCAAACTTCGCATGTCAAGCATCAAGTTGTCCCAGTCGGCCCGATCTGCATCGGTCCAGGGGATGGTGTCTGAGATGTAGCCTGCGAGCATCGGTAACCATCTGGCACGACCGGTGTCTGCATGGGTGCTTCACGAGAAAGGGTTACGATCTGTTGGAACACCAAGGCCAAAGCCACTTTCTTACAGCAAGTCCCCGGCGGTGTATTTTTTGGACTTGGTAACCCCTACATGTCCAGCTTCAAAGTGATCTCTGAGATTGGCTTGTCTTGGCATCTCGAGTCCTTGCAGAACAGCGTCATTCACACACACAAACCCCTGCCATTCAAGGTCCGAGACGACGGTACCGGCGGTCTGACCGGTCCCAGTGTTCACCGTTGAAAGCTCCTTCTTTTAGCCCGCTCCCTCTCCCCCCTCTCTCCCTACTTAAATAACTAGAGACTACCTACTTAATTGAGTAAGGAATTGAGGTAGCTACATGGACACAGGATAGCTCACACTTCTTCAAGGAATCTCCCCCGCCACCCTAAAAGAAGGGCTCGCACTATTCAGTTGGTTCCTATAAGGTATGTTGGGAAGAGCTTGCCACCCAAAAAGTGGATGTTCAAGGACCATCCGCTGGGAGGAATTCTGAAAAACCCATATGCATCTCCCAGGACCCACTGTCGGGGTGGTTAATACGCACCCCTTAACCTCTAAGGGGCTATCAATGGAAGCCCCTTCGCTAGTTCTGGTCATGGAGGGATCAGAATGGGATGAGCTTCAGATTCCTGGACAGACCTGGGAAGGCAAGTGCGCGATCCATAATTCACAAGGATAATTTGTTCTTTTTGTAAGCAAGAGTGCGGTATAGGAACCTGTGTGGTCATTCCCACACCACACCGAAAAAACAGGAATTGGCCTCATTCAGTGCCTCATTCATTCGATCCACAGACTTGATCTTGGGTCTTCCTGAAGAACTTTGTGTGGGCTTCCAAGTCGCTGGCGCTTTGCTTCACTGTGAACCCGGTTGCCACAATCAAGCTTCGCTCGTGGCATTAAGCCCCATGCGGCAATGGTGTTTCTGGGAAAAGACCCTAACACCCTTGGAGGCCATCGCTATTAGGTGGAGGCCATCGCTACTAGTAACAAGAAGCTACTAAAATAGTTCAATCCGTTCACTATCTCCATTTCTTGGGAGCACATGAACACTTCAGAATCTTCGCAGTGACCATGACCACTGTTCTTGTGGATGGCCTCTGCAACCAGGGGCTCTTCCACTTCCACAATCGCCAAGTCACAATCTGCCCCTGGATGGCACTTGGCAGTACTGGGGCATGCCGCGCAGTTCGTCGTGGGGTTCCTGTCCGGACTGCTGCGAGTCGATCGATGTCCCATTTCAGTAGAAAAAAAAACAAACCAGAATCCGCCGGAAGCTACTAGGAGCAAAGGGCATCGCTGCTAGGAGCAAGGACGCTACTAGGGGCTCCTGACCTTACTACTAGGAACAAGAAGCTTCTAGATTCTAGGGGCTCATTCAGTTCCCAATTTGGAGAGTTTATATGAGGTCCTCACCAAACGTTCGGCCAGGTGCCAGAAAAAACGAACAAAACATGAACATGTTCAATTATATTGTTCAATATAGTTCGAGAACTCCCTAGCACGAAGAAAGAAAGCATAGACTTGGACCAAAAAAAGGGAGGGACCCAAAGAAAAATGTCAGCTTCCAAATCCAAATCCGCTCAAACAATGATCGCAACTGTGGAGCCTGAAGAGCATTACAACCTTGGGTCTATCCTATATAAAACAAGGCCCGGTGGATGATGATCGTTAGTAAAGGGCCTTTCTCTAAAAGGATACTTGTTTACCGACCGTTACGGGTCCCAGGTGAGACCGACGAGACATCCTATTCCAGTCGTAGGAGTTGGTGAGCAAATCGGCACAGGTGGTCTCTTGACCTTGGTGTGGGTCGTGCGGGTCGCTGTGGGCAGTGACTGACCTTCCCGTTTGGGATCCAGTCGTACCGAACCTCAGAAGGTACGACTGGACCGTCCAGAGCTACATTGAGCTACATCACCTTCTGAGACGGTACGACTGGATCCCTCGGGCTTGTGTGGCCCGCACATCTCTATGCACTGTTCGGTGGTATGTGTACATTGTAATCCCAAAAATGCTCGTGCGTGAGAGAGCCTGGGGACAAATCTCAAACAGAAAAACACCGTGGTCCAAGGGCATCAATGTGTACGTTGTGCGGAACCCAAAGGTGTGGACACTGCAAAGAATGAAATGACAAATGAGCATCACTTATTCATATGCTTACAGTAAGTTGATGCCAAAACGTGAGCATAAGTGAGCTATACCAGTAGGTGGCACTTGGAACTTAACGTCTCTCATCCAATTCTGACTGATACAATCCTGCAGCCACGTCCAGTGGCAAATTGCATGAATCTGAAGAGATGTATATATAATCAAAAACAATCAAAATAATGATCGATGCAAAAACTGATCCTCAAGGCGCGCTAGTCGCAAATTCCGCTTGGCCAAAGGAATTTGAGAAACTTACTGCAATTTCTATTGCGTTTGCGTTTTGCTTCGCTCGGAGTACGCCGGTGAAGCTCTGCAGCGAAGAAACATTGGTACTCACAGTGCGCGACTTCGCATTCCTTGAGGCAGCGGAGCAGGAGCGAGACTCATCTGGCGCTCAAGAATGAAGACCCTAAAAGTCTGCAGGTGTTCGATGCTGTTAGTTTTTCTTTCATATTATATATATATATAAATGAATCAACATACGTTATACAGTATATACACACTGTATTGGGGTTTGTACCTCCAATTCAATGTTAAGCCATAGCTATCTGGAGAGATTTCTTTTTAATGAGGCGGCCAAACAAAATAGGCTGATCCCATATCCAGCTTCTGAGTCTCCCCATAGTTGTACTGCGGAAGCTAGACTGTTGTATATTGATCAGTCAGTGTTGGTTGGAAAGGTGTAAATAGGGATATCACACGGAGCGCGTTTTCTCTGCAAAACTTCACCGTCAGCAGCCGTGGACCGCAGGTGAGAGGAACCGGTGAGAAGAACCGGAGCGTCGATGAGAGAGCTGCTGCAGCATTTTTTGCAACAACGGACTTCTGCGACGACCGCTGCGCCGAGGGGCAGTGCACTGCGCGTTCGCTGCAACGACCTGTGCCTTGGCTTCGGCCATTGAGAGGCTGCCTGGCAAAGCACTGAACGCCGCTGAGCGCTTCGAAGTCAAGATGGATGGGGTATTGGATTGTTCATTTGAGGGCCATGTTTGTGGGGTCTCCAGAATTTTCCTCACTCCCATTCCAGCCACTCCACTCCAAGCTGCACATCTTGAAGCTGTACTCATTCCACTCACACTTCCTCGCGTTATCCACACCTCATGCGCCGGTTGAAAGGGCCGCGGCCGAGTATTTGGACACGTAAAGTTGTTTTTTCCCGACACAAAGTTCGATCCAGGAACCCGGTCCAGATCTGGAGATTTTGAGAGGTTGAACATGGTTGAACCATATTCATATATCATATGTGTTTTTTTCCATCGGGCTTTTGCTTCTGCCTCAGCAGGGTGGCCAGTTTGGTTTGGCCAGCTGTACTGCAAGGCTGCCCCAGGCGATGTGGGATCTGATCATGTATCATCAAAGGAAGTTTAGTGTGCAAAACTTCCGTGTTACGGACATTCAACAGCTGTTCAACCACCACTCATAATTCACCACTCATCATACACCACTCATCATACACCACTCATCATACTCATACACCACTCATCATACACTACTCATCATACACCACTCATCATACACCACTCATCATACACCACTCA
>CAXAMN010025361.1:71454-111695 GCA_963970005.1 Durusdinium trenchii | reverse complement strand
TCTTGAAGTGAAGATTTCGTGGCAGGTGCAGCACTTTGTGAACCTCCATGTGCAGATTTCCTGGCAGGCACAGTTTAGTTTTGCCTGGGTATGATTTGTTTTGTTTTGGATTCTGTACGTATAGCTGACCATGACTAGGGACACTGTTTGGAAAGAACCAGCAGTTGGACTGGGTTGACTGGGTGTGACTTGCTTTTGTTTTGGGATCCGTACATGTAGCTGACCATGGTTTGAAGGCGCTAGCTAGCAAGCCAGAGAGCAACTGGTGACTTTGTACTACAACTTGAGTACGCGGAGCAATCTGTGCAGCTAGAAGCTGAGAACTGGCGACTTTGTAGTACAACTTTCGTACGCGGATGAGTCATCTCTCGCTGCTGAGTATCTGGGGAGCTGGAAAATGAGAACTGGCGACTTTGTAGTACAACTGTAAAGTACGCGGAGTATTTGGCAAGCTGGACAATGAAGACATGATTTTGACTTTGAAAACACCACCCACTTCGCGTGCCCGCACGAGCTGCACTTAACTTTCGCTTGCAGATGCCCAGTTGCTTCAGCACGCCGGTGTGGGCTGGTGATCTTGCTTTGCCATAGACACAACCCAGTGCGCTGATCCTGCAGGGAGCACAGACCTTGCACAGGTGGCGCTGTGTGTGTGTGTGTCAACAGTCCGGAGCGCATGCGTTTGGCTCAGTGAGTGACACGAGGGACACGCATGGTGGAGAGAACGTGGACACTCCTATAGGTCAATGTGTTCTTATAGGAAACTTCCGCCGCCGGCTTGCCCGGGAACTGTTTGTATATATATATATATACACTATATATATATATGACTTTTGCTGAAAGTTTGACGATGCTTGACGTATCATCCATGAAGTCCTCAGCTTTAACTGCAGGGCGTCAAATGAATGCCGGCAGTGCAAGGAAACCCCACCCAGTGGAGAAGAGTTACGGCAATCAGGTACGAATCTTGAAGCATTTGGATTTCTCCTCGGAGGCGATTGACATTAAACATTTCGCGCAGCTAACCCTACCATATACATGTATATATATAAATATACGTACTCATATCAACGACTAACCTCGTGCGCTTCTGACTTCTTCTAGCAACCAGGAACCTCAGCAAACGGACTTCGAACCTGACCCAGCTCCACAAAGGCCGAAACACATCCAACCGGCGCCAAAAACTCACGCCGAGATCGATTCAGGTGTGTTTTTGGGCTCTGTTCGACACGGCCTATGGATTAACAAATCTACATATATACTTTTTGTACCCTCTGAGAAGGTGATGTGTTCGACACTTTATATAGGCGCCAGGGTCGGGTCCAGTCGTACCCAAACCATTTTGAAGGGTCCTGTGGAAGATCGGAAGGGACATAACGGTTTAACGGATCAGCTGCGAACCGTCGCTGCGATCTGGTCAAGCAAACCGGCCCAGCTTTGGGATTCGGTATCCAAAACATCGAACCTTCCAAAAACGGTTTTGTTCGTCCAAAGGTGAATTTAAAGCCACAGGCCTGGAAGGAAAGGAATGCAAGCACACGTGTGGGACCGGTGAACGAAACAAAGAGTGACTAAACAAATTCAGCAACCCAGTGAGATCATTTCGGCCCAAATACAGGAGTTTTTTGATGCCCCGAAGAGAGTGTTTTCCAGCACCAACCAAAAGCATAGACTGACCCCATGGTTGGGGGTTCTTCCATTTCGGTCTGTGAAGGGTGAACAATGCTGTGAACAAACACTCGCAAGGATTGACTTCTGAAAAATCATCTTTATTGAGTAAAAGGGCTTAACGCCTGAAGGGTGTAGCCATGTTTTACCCAGTATGATTAACTACAATTCGTGGATATTTTGGGGTTGCTGCACATATTTGTCTGCTTCGTCTATCGCTGGGCCATCCGGACGTGCCCAGCAGTTCACTGGATACTCGGGGCAGGTCCTGGGTAGGTCCCAGGAGGTTGATGTCGGGGCGTGACAAGAATTGAACAGCGTTGCTCTTTCAGACTTCATGCTAGGAGAAAAACAAAGCTACTTCAGTTCAAGTGAACCTCACCATGACACTTCAATCTGACAACTTTTTAATCGGCAGATATTGAAACATCATTTTTGCATTTTTCTCGGATATCTTCTGACATTCTTTCTGATCTTCGTTCTGCCATATTTCTAGCATTCTTTCTGAAATCATATCGTCTGACATTCTTCTGATGTTCTTTCTGGCAAATCATTTGGCACTCTGAATGGCATATTTTCTGACGTTTGTCTTGCATTTGTCTCTGGCAGATCTTCCGACATTGTTTCTGGCATACCTTCTGACATTCTTTCTGTTATATCTTCTGACATTCTTTCTGGCTTATCTTCGGACATTCTTCCTGACATTCTTTTTGGCATATCTTCTGACATTCTTTCTGTGAATTTCTGTCATATCCTCTGACATTTGCCGGACCTCAGCCGCCAGCTCCGGACGGCAGTGTTCCCCGCCGTACCTCCTCCAGACAGCAATGTTCCCCGCCAGACCTCGACCGCGAGTCAGAAGATATGCCAGAAAGAGTGTCAGAGGATATGCAGAAGATATGCCAGAAAGAATGTCAGAAAGAATGTCCGAAGAATATCAGAAGGTATGCCAGAAAGACACTGCTGTCCGGAGCTGGCGGTTGAGGTCCAGCGCGGAACACTGCCATCCGACCCTCGCGGTTGAAGAGGACGACGAGGAGAGGAGAGGACAGGCGAGCAGGAGAGAGGAGAGCAGCGAGGCTAACACAAAATCTAACAACCCT
Source organism: Durusdinium trenchii (assembly GCA_963970005.1). Classification (NCBI taxonomy): domain Eukaryota; class Dinophyceae; order Suessiales; family Symbiodiniaceae; genus Durusdinium; species Durusdinium trenchii. The sequence goes on along the minus strand of CAXAMN010025361.1, from coordinate 108,924 downwards.
CACCTGACAGGTGGGAAAATACATGAAAAACATTGAAAAACACATAAAAACACCATCGAATCTGGAACAAGGATTTCAACCATCAGGACTTGCAAAGCTGCTTCTCTCACACCCCTCCTCGCCATACAGGAGCTGCACATGTCTGGCACCGTGCGGCCGTCGAACGAGATGCTGCCGGCGATGCATTGGGGTCCTTGGCATTGCGCAGCGAAGCAGAACCTAAAACATCCAAAAACATACAACAACATCAAAAGCATACAGTAAAACCACCTGTTAGCAACCAAACAACCTGTTGCAGGGTCCTGGTAGAATGAACTCACCTGCTGCAGCCAACAGAAGAGATGCCAACCAACCAAAACCAACAATAGCTGCTCCAAAGTCTGCTTTGCACCTGTCCTGGTAGTTCCAGCATGCGCAGCCCCCAACGGTAGCATCAATTGCGTACTGGAGTGAGCGCACTTGCGAGCGAGCGAGCGAGCTTAACAAGCATGTAGCTTTGTGTTGCTTTGAAGCATGTACGTGGTGATACAGTGGAAGCCATTGTCCCACCCAAGTGGGCAGGCGCGATCGAGAGGATATCCACGCTGCGTGATCGGTTCAAATGGCTTTCAAGATCCCAGAACAGTCCCAATGACATGCACCAAGAATTGCAGAACCATGGAACCCCCATGGTGAATCCTTTGACCTTCCTCACCTCCGAGTCCAATCAAAAAGGGGCCCATCAGCCATCCAGCGGGCGAACAGCTCACCGCGCATTTCTTCCCCGTTTTGCTAAGCCGAGGCTCCGTATGTCACTCCCCATGCAGTATGGCGGTTCCATTCTCCTCAGGACCACAGGATGGCCGGACGGACGAGGGAACTGGTTGAAGTGGAGCAAGAGAAGGGCCATTCGATGTTTGGGGGTTGGTTCAAACATATTCCGAACTTGAATAAGCCTGATCCTGATCCTAGCATATCCTAGCTATGTATACTGAATTCTGGATTGAGTCCAATTGAGAAAGATTGACGCAATGTTGATAAGGTATCATTGATATCACAAGCTCCATGTATGAGGAAAGGATCGCTGACAACCTCAGGACAAATGGTATTCATTATTCATCCATCTCCAACAGGATGGCCTTGGAATGTGACTTGAGTGATCTGGATGGCGTGTTTGAGACTTATTAATAACAACATATTAAGATACATTAAGAATCATTAAGAGAACAATCAATGTCCCCTCGTTGCCTGGGGGCTTTCGAGTTACCTTTCCGAAGGGCCTGACAACATGAAAGCAGCACAGAGCTTCGGAAACGCGTGGCAGAACAGCGAACGCTCGATGGCTGTCGTTTGAAAGGGCCAGGTTCAATTTTATATCCTGGAACATCCTAGAACTATGTTGAAACCTCTTGAGCCCTGCCATGCGTGCGGCCCATGCGTGCTCTGCTGAAGACGCCGCCACGTATACCAAACCTCTGCACTTCAGATCTTAAATGAGAATGATAGACTGATAGTCGCACAGACTCGCTGGACTTCTTCTCAACACATTGGCATTTGAGGCCCAACACAATGCACTTTAGAAAGCGCCTTGCGCCGAGCTTCCATCACAGGACAAGCACTCCCAAGTGGAGGGAATAATTTTGTCGCGGCATTCGATCACCACACCAATCTGGCCACTGCAACATCGTACAACAACGCCCGTGGCTGGACGACGAAAGCACGTGACGCAAATCCCAGTGACTCAGTGGACAATAAACATGGTATAAAATTGTGTGGATTCCACAAGTACGAAATGCTAGGCCTCTAACCAAGGGTTGTCGGGAGCTATCATGTTTTGGTTCTGGTAGTCGATCGGTGTTTTGATGCTTTTGTTGGGGTGCATGAAACCACGCCGAACCTCACCTACATTCAGACCTTGGACATCCATCCGGGCGTCTGAGAAAATCACCGTCCTTCAGTGGGGTGTAAAGTCTGACACCTTGGGATCTTGGGATGGATGTGGGATGATGGGGGATGTTTGTTCACCTGGTGAGGAGATCTGAGCGGTGAGGACATGTGAGAAATTGTGAGAATGTCCAGACACATCCAAAGGCAAGTGGTGCCTCGCTCACAAACGGGTCAGGGCCATGGGCGGCATCACCTACCGGCTTCATTCCCATAGTTAGTTTTTTTGGATCGGTCCGTTTCATTCCCAACGTTCTTTTGTGGGCCGTTCCTGTGGGTGGTCCGTCCTAGGGGATTGGATCGGACGGATGGGCTTTAGCTTTAGCATTGAATTAGAGCGCCCTCGAGAATAGCCTCTTAGCAGTTAGACTCGGGTTCCCGAACCGTCTTCTGCAGCACAGACTCGTGCAACACAAGCTCGGTAGCTTAAAGCGTTGCGGTGAAGACCCTCAAAAACCGTGATTTGGTCTCGAGGCCTCCCCCAAAAAAGGTCTTGGATGAAGTGTGCATGAAACATCATGAAACACAAACAACATATTATATGTCAAACAAACATCTAGATATCTTGTATTTGTTCAACCAAATCACGACTTCTTCGACTTCTCGAACATCTTCTAAAAAGAAGCGTCAACTTCGGATCCCGGATCCGAACCGCAAACCAGGTAATCTTGGAGGGGCCACCTCGACCTCGTCTGACCTCATGAGTCCGAAGAACACAGGTGAAACCGCTTGTGAAACCGATGGCATCCTTGCCTCGATTTCGGACCAAATGCCGTTGGGGTTCTGCTGATACTTGGCCGTGGCTCGGGATTGGGTCGAAAGGCACATGCAATTAGCTGATATACTTGGGATATGAGCCTGATATGAGCCACATCTGATGTTTCAACAGAATAAACTATCACTGAATTGATGCCACACTTTTCTTCATACACAATAGTATACATACCAGTACATACTAGTACAGTATATACCAAGAACACTACCAAGAACCCGTGCGAGCCGCCCAGCCAGGACCCGTGGTCTTATAACTTCCAAGGCCAATCGGAATGTAGGCAGGGTGACAAGGACGACCTGAAATTCCAATGGACGAACTCAGAATCCCATGATTCTTGTTACTACTAGTAAGGCACTTGTTACTAGAAGCGATGCACTTGTTTCTACTAGCTTCTTGTTACTACTAGTAAGGCACCTGTTACTACTAGCGTGGCACTTGTTACTACTAGCTGCGCCCCTTGTTGATCTGAAGTGTGTAGATGTGACCGCTAGCACTTTAGGCATCACTATCAAGACCAACGAAGCGATGGCCAACCTACTAGCGAGAGGGGGATCATTAAGACACAATAAGACACAACAATCAAATCACGGAGAACTGCAGCACTGTTCAAGATTACTTTGTCACCTGAAAAGCTGCAGACTATACTGCCAAACGACCGCCACTTGTAGTGGACACCTATTCGCCGACATCAATGCCTTCTTGACCGGGCCAGGGCCAAAAGGCCAGACGCTGCGAGTCACCCAAGGATTTTCTGCATGGATTCAGCAGGATGATCCACCAAATAAACACCCATGGTTGGCAACATTGTTTTTTGTTTTGTTTTGAATTAATATATCCGAATGGTTCTGAATGTGTACATGTTCATGGTTGGCTCCAAAATGCGGGCTCTCAAAAGAAGAGATCAGAACATGGTTCCAAACGTTTGCACACTTAGAGTTTGTCAAGCCAGGTTATCCGACATGTTGGAATGGAGGGTTGTCTCTAAACCAGGTTGTTCATGGCTATTCTTGGAAACCGCCGATGAGTGATTATGTTTGTACTGGGTGAGCGGCCATGAAGGCGAGTAATGCCTACAAGGTCTTAGTCTGAAGTCTTGAATGGTCTATTCACATCACAATCCAGTCTGATTGTCACTGATTACTTCAACTCGGACAGCGACATGTGGACTGTATATACTTAGTACATAGATTCCACAAGCACAACATCAGTGTCCCAGCAGACGACGGACCGCACGTATACTTACGGATCCCAGCCGATCCAAACAACGGATTTGCAAGCAGAACATGAAAAGACCACTGAAAACAACAAACACATATGCATTGGACTATGCCACCATGGCGACTATGCCACTCTTTTTCCATGGCGACCGGGAGGTCACGCCAGTCAGGTCTTTTGGGTTTGTTTCGCCCCACGGAGGCGTCGAGGCTCCGCGGCATCGGTGCCGGTGGCGATGCATTCGTCCATCTGGGGACGGTACTGGTCATACTCCTGCACGCGTTGTGAAAACGGTCGGACACCGCCGATCTGTTCCTCGAAACGCGGGAAACGATGGCCACTTCAGAGTAGATAGATGCAGCAAAAGCGTGCAAATGCTACCAATCACTTATTATGTTATACAGTAAGTCAGTCAAGGTATAAAATTGGTCTGGTTTCCTCTGAGCTTTGCGCCGCGAATCTGCGATTGGGCGCCACCATGTGGGAGCGTTCAACGGAAGCGTTCTACGAGACTTGGTGAGGTTCGCTTGGTGAGGTTCGCAGTGCCAAAAGCAGGGAGGGAAGCCAACGCATATATTGATCACATGTGTGTTACTGAGTTCTCTTCTATTTCACTGAGCGTGTCAAGGAATTCCTCTGACTATAATACTTTCATGGACCTAGCCTACCCATTTTCCTGCAACTGCCCAGGAACTGTGCCAATACCTCCAATGTTCATTTGTGGAATTATCCTTCAAGGGCACGACGTGGTGGTACAAGGACGCGACGTGGTGGTACAAGGACGACGAGAACTGAGTGAAATTGAACTCCTAGCTATATCATGAATGCCCAGAGCCCCCATGGTCCAATGATTCTGGCTCCAATGGTTATGGGCCAGGTATGCCATGGGCTCCTGGAGCGGGGGGGGTGCTGGGTCTGATGTTGTTGGAGTCCCACATCTCCCTCATACACCCGGTTTTTTTGTCCCACACGCCTCGTGGCAAATGTCCCACATGGACTTCTCTTGGTCTTCCAGCCACTTATGACAATGGCCCTGCACACTCTCCTGGACTGAGATGAAGCGCCAAGGACAAAAAAAACAGTGGAGATGAAGATGTGGAGATGAAATGAACTGCTCAGACTCGTCAAAATGACCGCTCGCCAAAGGCACCCACTTCTCTAGATCGCTCAGTGATCAGTGGACTTGGCCAACTCATGACTTTCGAGCATCAGGAGGACAATTGTGCTGTTCTCACTCAATTCTTTCAAGACCTGGTCAGCTGTACCCTCCCTCAAACGTGGAGGAAATTCCACAACGTCTTCGCTGTCAGGCGACTCAACGCAATGCAGGACCCGAATAGCCCTTTTTGCCTTCGTTCTATCCAAGGTCAACGCCCTATTCGGTCGCCAATTCGGCGGTCCAACTTGACTCACCCCTATTGACTATCCTCAAAAGTAATAGAATTACTGGAACGATACAGAAACCCAATTGCTACCTGGCTACTTCTCCCAACTTGACCCAACCTCCCCATTGAAGGAGTTTGCGCCATAGCATTTTATTTGACAAGAAGGGATGGCGAATAGAACACCAGGACACCACTCACCTTTCGTCTGGGCTCAAGCAACCATCGTTTTTACGTTTCTCCCGAGTCATCCTTTCTTACTCCCACTCACCAAGTCTTTCCTCACAGCAAATCTGCGGTTCTCTTTACGTGTTGCCTTTCGCACCACCCCCATGGACCACCGCTGTTTCCGGCGACGCGGACGCACGCGGACGCGGTTTCGCCGGATTCCGACAGATCGACGGCCCGACTCCGACACCGGCGCGGACCGGCGCCTGGCAGATTCGGATGGACTCTTCACAAAGGATCCTTCATCGCGCGGTCCACCCCGGTCGCGCGACTCCGGTACCCGAGCGGGGGCGCGGGAGGATCACGGTTTGCTCCACCGGAATCGGTCCGTCGTGATCGGTCCAGGTGGGGGGGTCCACCGCAGCTGGTGGTGTGATGTGGTGTGCTTCCAAAAAGCCCTGAAACACGTGAAAACAGGAGACCGGAGAGTTTGGGTGTGTCGGTGAAGGGTCCTTAAGAAGGGACTGTATGTCGGTGACTAGGGCATGGGATCAAATATGTTCGACTGACTGATGCGGCTGATGCGACGAAGGTAGGGAATTCCTATCGGGTCCAGCCGGGGCCGAGCCACCCTCATTCCCTACTTTCGTCAGTCGCACCAGTCTGTCAATCGCTTCGAAGTATCGCACCAGTCCCTCGGTCACCCCATATCAGGCTCCTGTTGCCGGGTGTGACCACCCTCGGTCACCGGACCTCTTTTGGGGTCGAGTCCTCCACCGCCCTCGTACGACGAGGCCGGGCGAGGAATGCTTGCGACTGGGGACGACGTACGTTTGGGCGGCTGTGACAGACGTACGTGCGAAATGGCGTCCGTTTGTCTCGTTGTATCATGTTATATATACTCCAAATTGCTCAAGGTGGTTGTTGAGGGAAACTGGGAAGTTCCAAGTATAGATGCTGCCCCAGGTATTGAGTCAGAACTTCCACACTAACTTTGTTTAGTTGTTTCAACTGATATTGGTCACATCGCACTCAGGAGATAGCAAATAAGGATGATATTATCATATCGACCTCGACTCTCTCTCTCTCTCTCGTACTGTTTAAAAATATACTAGGCCAGTTGGTCAATGAGGTACTTGACGTCTATACCAGGGTTGATGGTTTTTTCCGCTCTCTCGGCCAAGCTGCGGGCAGCTGGTGCCAAACTCAGGCTTCCAAAGCCAGTTGCAGGAGGAGTCCCCGTTGTCTCCATAGCCTCGCATGATGCGGTCGCATGCGGCCGGTCACAACCAGCAGAAACCCCCCAGGTGTCACGTGGCGACCCCAGGCGACCCCACAGCTTGGTGGCTTGGCACGTTTTGTTTGCTGCCAGCGAACCCCACAGGAACTCGTGGATATGAATAAGCATGAGGAGTCTATGAAAAGGCTTTCCGTGCAAGGTTTGGTTGCGTCCAGCCCGTGTTGCGGCTGAAATTCCTGTTTGATAATTGTTTTTGTGGCTGTGGAAGTGGACTAATTAGACAACATTGTTCATGGTGCAGTCTTTTCCGAGGGACCCGCTTTGGACTTCATTTTGGACTCTGAATCCAAACGGCTGGCCTCTCACTTCATCGGAAGATACGAATAACATGTAAAACCTGACTCTACAACACGACCGAATTGAAACACACGTCCGTGTTCCAGGTGCTTGGGTCCGCTCCGTTTTGTCAAAAACACTTTCGGCGACCTTAGAAATGGTGTGCCGAGTCGACTCTTGATCTTCTTGGTTCAGTTGAGTATCTCTGATTTGGTGGGTTCAGAACTTGGCAGCCATTGAGATTCTCCTCCTTACGTTCTCTCCAGTTAAAGAAGAATTGTGATTTCCATGTTTGGACAGGCAATACATCACAGCAATCCACTGCAACTCCTTTCCGCACGTCCCAAGTATAGCAACATCGTTGCTGCCTGTGCCAAGAGCTAGGCTGGGGCTGTTGCTTTGGTCAGAAGACTTGGCCCATGAAACGTCACACTTCACTCCTCAAAACAAAATACGAGCGGGAATATCCCAGGGGTAGCTAGGCGAACAATCTGACAAAACAAAAAGCACAACGAGGGATCTCCGGTTCTACGGATCGTGGCGTTTTGTTCTTTTTACTTGGAGGCCATCGCTAGTAGGTTGGAGGCCATCACTAGTAGGTTGGAGGCCATCGCTAGGCTAGTAGGTTGGAGGAGGCCCCAGCCGTCAGCCCAAGCAGCAAGGGCTATTGGGATTGCATGCCACAGTGTCGTCGCAGGCAGCACACTCCCTGACAATGCGGAGGAAAACTTGCTGTCTTGCGATGCTTGTGCCACCGCAAAAGACTGTAGACAATGAAGGTTCATGTGGACCAGGTTGCCAATTAGAGTGCTTTGCAAGGGAATCAAGCACAACTAGCATGAATTGAAACACATATGTTTGCCCCTGCATTTCTGGAACCTTAATGGTGAAGGCTTTACGGTTTGAAGCCGTGCTATGCAGTGTCAAATCCCTTCATAGAAGATTTGAATTATTCTTAGGCTTGTGTAGGATTTGTTTATGAACGCCTTGTCCACCTCTTGCAATGGGCACATTGGAACTACGAACCTCACACCAATATCTCACACATTCAGAACAAATATCTCACTATTCAGCAGAACCCACAAATGAAACAATATCTGCACCATCTCCATATGCAGAGAGACCGGTCTCTGGTGGCTCGCCTGTAGGCTTGGTCACGCGAGGAGAACGCGGCATCACAGGCACCCTCGCTGCACTTGGCCTCTGCAGTCCGCGGAGGGACCGGTCCGAGCGGACCGTACGACCGGCGAGTCAAATGCTCTGGCCATTCACAAACGTATAGACACATGTCATATGATTATATATATGATATATATTATTATAAACACATATCATATTCTATTAGAATAATATAGACACATATCGGCTTCGCGGTGAAAATCGCTTCGAGAGATCGAGAAGAACTCGACACCTGCCGGCTTTATGGACCTTCGCCTGCCGACGGAAAGAACACATGAGGGCTATCCCCATGGCGCTTTCTCGTGCCGTCCCCGATGATGTTTCTTCCTATGATGATTTTGTTGATGTCACAGGGGCGTTCAACCGCCACATGATGTGTGCAAGTTCCAAACATTGATAGACAAAAAACACGCATTGAAATAGAGAGCGGGCAGTTGTGGCCGTACGCTTTTTGGTGCATTTTGTATCACAAAATGGATCCCTATACATACCTCATTGAATCAGTCAATTCAAATGTAATTCTAATTCAACCTCATTTGTATGTTCTGTTAAAACTATATATATGTGTGTTCCTCTAGATTTCTGTGAATAATCATTCCTATACTGCATATAAAAGCTTCTATTTCAAAAGCTTCCCCCTAGATCTCTGGGATTGATCACTTCTATAAGAAGGGGCCGCCATGGAGCCTGTGTTTTGAAATTTGTATCTATAGACTTAACTTGTAATATCTTGGCATGAATCTAATTTAACATTTACACTAGATGATTGTGAACAAAAACACATGGAACAAATAAGGAAAACAACAGTCAAACAAAAGAACCATATTTATGATATGCTTGACTGAAGCCTCCCACAGAGAACAGACTTCTGAAAACATGTGGAGCTTAGCCGTCGACAAAGTGCAGAATTTTCCACAGAGTGCCTCATGGCAGTGCAGTTTTCTTGACACATGTTAACTGTATCAACAGAAGGCAACATTTGCAAGAAAACTGCACTGCCAGGAGTGCCGGTTGAAGCACCAGCTATCTGAACAAAAACACCCATTGGTTCATGTTGAGTTCCAAACACTGGCTCGGCCAGTGGCACCATGACATCTTTCATGACCTGTCGTGATAGTCCACCCTTTGCCCACGGCCTCACAGCTCACGAAGTAGCATTCCCGGCACCTAGGTGGACACAAAACAATACAGCAATTGGAAGGTCTGGGTCTGAGCAGGATTGGTGTGTGGTGAATGGCTCTGAATGACCAACATCTTTGAGATATTAGACTTCATCATCTTCATATTCAAAAACTTTCACTCACCAATATGTCGCCTCTCTATACACTGACACTTGAGGGACCGACAAACCCACATACAGGAAGCGGGAACACAGGATAACCCAAAACAGGGAGAGCCACTGGAGGTAACCTCACTCTGAACTACATCAACTGCTGGTCCTTGACAGGGGAAATGCTTCATGGACCTGGATTGTACCCATGTTTTAAACTGATTCACCCCTAGTGAGTAAACCTGACTTTTTTTGGAGGTAGTGGATTTTCCAGACCCGAGGTATGCACGGTATGAGGCATTACCCGAAGAAAGTTGATTTTTGCGACCTTCAGGTGCCATGACTGCCCCATGACTGCCCTGCATCTGATTGTCTTGACCACCTGCATGCCGTAAGGGGGGAACTCCCTACTTGGGAAATCCACTGTGTTTGATGTTTAAATACCTTCTGAATGTTGAGTGAATAGTGGATGAAAGCTGACATGCAAGGGTCATCACATCTGTCGTTGATGCATTTACAGCCATGAACAACTTCTGCGTTTTGGTTTACACACCCAACTTCTTTGGAGATCCTACCATGCGGTGGGTCAAGGAACTGCACCTCTTGATATTTGGAAACTCGCCTAGGTTTCACAGACCTCACCAACATCGACCACTTTGATCTGCCCCAGATCTTCTATGTGCCTTGGAAACATCGGAGAGCAAAAACAACTCGACATTTTTACCTTTCTCTCGCACAGTATGACGCACGTCTTCGACCCCTCTGAGCAACGCAGAACAGAACAGGACCGAGGCACTGATTCATGCTGATGATCTGGTCGTTGCATGCAGCCAGCGTCCCTCCATTGATTTGGCACTCGTTGAAGGCCTTTTTGCATTTGGCGGTTGAAGTTCAGAACAAAAGGAAAGATCTCTACAGTCGAAAACCACGTGATGGCCAATCTAAAGACACCTTGAGAATCAAGTTGCAATTCAATTGGGCATAGGGCGCTTGATCGTTCAATTGGGTTCGGTTCAATTCAAGTTGCTAAATGTCTTTGAAGCAATTCATTTATAATTTCTTTGTTTGCCCCAAACCATATAGTTTGGACCCTGGACTAATATATGAAACATACACTGCACACTAACGTTTTTTTGCAATGCAGTTGTTGCAAACAAATCCCACGGGGACACCATGCCACAACTAAATCAATTTCCTTGCGTTGCTTGTTCCCTCGTGACACCGCGCTTCACCAAACAGCCCTGCCAAGTTTAAGCATGTGTGCAACACATTTCTTTTTCATGGTCGGGTGTGTTCAGCAACGAATGAGAGGCAGCAAATGAGTAGGATCCGCTGCCCCGGAAGCAAGCCACCAGCAGCGAGGCAGAAACAATAGCAAAAGCAAACCAACGGCAACAGCAAACTAGCAGCATCACAAGCAACACCACCAGCAGCAGCAGCAGCAGCACAAGCAACAGCAGCAGCAGTGCTGCTTGCAGTCCAAGCAACAAGTAGCAGCAAGCACAAACAAAACAGCAGCAGGCCTGCACCAGACCCATGCGAGATTGCCCCGCTGTTGTTTTCTTGACACCTCCCCAAGCAACAAGCCACCCAGCACCAGTAGCAGTACGAGCAGCAGCAGCAGTACGAGCAGCAGCAGCAGCAGCAGGAGCAGCAGCAGGAGGAGGAGGAGTAGTAGGAGGAGTAGGAGTAGGAGTAGGAGTAGGAGGAGGAGTAGGAGTAGTAGTAGCAGTAGCAGTAGCAGTAGCAGCAGCAACAGCAGTAGTAGTAGTAGTAGGAGTATTCAGTAGTAGTGGTAGTAGCAGCAGTAGTAGTAGCAGCAGCAGTAGTAGTAGTAGTAGTCAGTAGTAGTAGTCAGTAGTCAGTAGTCAGTAGTAGTACTCAGTAGTCGTCGTCGTCCTACTACTACTACTACTGCTACTACTACTACTGCTCCTGATCCCGATCCGGATGCTGCTGCTGCTGCTACTGCTACTACTCGTTACTACTCCTGTGCTTAGGAACCTCTACCAAATTATAGCTATAACAATAAAAAACTGGAGCCCCGTGGCTTTTTTGAAACCACCCCGCAAAAGGTATTGTAGTCTCTACGTGCATCCCCTACAAACCAATACTGCAGCCCTGCTGTTGATATTTGACCCCCCCCATCAGAACAAGTAGTCTCTACGTGCATCCCCTACAAACCAATACTGCGGCCCTGCTGTTGATATTTGACCCCCCCCATCAGAACAACACCTCAAAAACACCAAAACCGGACCAACCCAGACTCAAGTAAAACAAGTCCAAAAAGTCCAGCAACTTACGAAACCAACACTCCCTCAAACCTTCAACCATCTTCAACCGTATCCCTAACCGTAACCTTGAAGTTGCAACATTTGCCAACATGTCAATGTAGGGCTGCTGTTTGTTCATTCTAACCAGCACCCACCACCACCAACAAAAACAACTTCAACAACAACAAGCAGCAACATCTGCAGAAGAACTCCAGGAGAGCACCGTTGGGGGCCCACAGCCATACCTAAAACAGAGTATCCATGGCATCTGGTCTTTCAACCATGAATTGAATGCGTGTCCATATTCCCCAGTCATTCTCAGCCGCTCGGTTCAGAACAACAGCTTCTGCAGCGTCCGGTCCCGGCGCAGCGTCCAGCACCCACCGATGGACCCAGCCTTCTGGCAAACTTCCCACATGCAGCTTGGTGCACAGGCTTGGGACTGTGTGGTCTGCGTGGTCTCGTCCCACCTCATGCCAAGAATTGCCAGAACTCCGAACTCCTATATACAAAAAGGCTATTCAGTGTTTCGGTGGTTTGAGATCTTGAGACTTTTCTTTCAGGATGTGATAAATAATACACACATATGAATGAATATTGTATATTGTGCACGAACAAGAGATATAATATGTATGATATGAAAGAGTCTATAGTCTGTCATGCCAGCTCCCGTACGTGGCCAAACACAGTACATCAACCAGCATCATTGGTTAAAAGCCTTATAACCACGTAAGCCCCAAAAAGGGCCCCAAAAGGACAGCTATCAGCTATGGACACTGCGTGTCAGATCACAGATCCTTGAAGACCCACGGCACCTCTTGCTGGATACACCCGTCTCCTCACACCTTTGGTTCACAGGGTTGAGACTGTTGATTAACGTTGATTATATAACTAAACAAAAAAACACGTGAACTATACGTGAACTGTAAATCCTCTTCATGCGGAGGTTTTGACAAATCAACAGTCTACAGTCTACAGGTTCCAGAGTCCGATGCACTTGCTGAACAACATATCACCAATTCGTTTCTTCTCAAACGGCCTTTTTTGTGGCATGGAACGAACTGTCGAAAATACAGCCCAAGAGTGGCCTTCGAACTTCTAAGATCTAAGATGAGGTGCGGATCCACAGTGTTGAAACAGGTCACCGGTCACCTGGTGGAAAGTGATCTGACAGGAACTCGGAACCTAACACGCTCCCACTGCCGCTGCACGAATCCGCTCGAATCTCCGCCGCGAATATCAGCGCGTCACCGACACTTGGGGTTGCTCAAGTCTTCCGCGCAATAGAGCTGACGGGCCGAATAGCCTCAAAGTCGGGCGAAGGTGGTCGACACCAGATCGACGCGAATCAAGCTGGTCGAAGGATCGGGCGAAAGAGGTCTCAAACACTCCATGTGTTGAAGAGATGATGTTATTTCATCCCTGAGACCAATCCAAAGCAATTAAATACTGCATACATGGAATGTCAGGGTTATGAAAGTGTCAAGATCCAGGAGTCTTTAGGCAAAGCGTGAACTGCATATGGGGTCCATTCGCCCCATACCCGAACAAGGTCCTCCCCGCTAAGGTCAGACGTCTGAAATGCATATCACCATGACCATATGTCTGGTGGTTCCACCAAACGTTCTTTTTGCATCTTTTTGTTCGTCAATGCTGCGCGGCCCTTCAAATGGTCTTTGATCATGAAATCCATCAATGCTGATGGCGAGGTGACAGCGACAGCGGTGACAGCTTCATCTTTCACAGATTCAATATCAAAAGGGGCAGGGAGTCTGTTGGTGTCCCAGGGGCACCGTTTTAGCACCTTATATAATCCCTCTGGAACCCTGTGGACCATCTTCGCCCAATGTCATTGAAAAAAGTGAGACATTCGTCACATGAGACGTTCATCCAAAAAAAAAGCGAAGAGCAGGAACAAATCCCCTGCCTGTATGGACTGCATGGAAACTTCAACAAAGCCTGCTAATCCTCAAGTCCTGCAGACATCTGTTCACTGCCTCTTCTATAATATACATATATATATATATCAATCAAGTACAGTATATACTCAAAAAATCTCAATGACCTTCACTCTAATCAAATTGCATCTGGTAGAAGGCTTACTCGGCCTCGCAACTCTCCCAGGCCAGCATCCAAAGTCTCCCAAGGTCCGAGTTCCGTCTCCGAATCCGAGCCGCTGCTCCATTCACCATCACAACCTCCGCAGCTCATTTCCTTGAAGACAGGGTCCTCCTGGCGCAGGAGTCTACCCGAAGGAGTCTTGGGTATCCTCCAAAGATCATTCCCAGCAAATCCATGTACTCAATAGGCTTGGCTTGCGTTGGGTCATAAAATGTCATAAGTCATCTTATTTAAGTTATATATATAAATCTCATTCCAGGACGGTCTTGCGACCCGACGCTTGGGATTTTGGTACCCTTAGAACAGGGTATACATCACTGACCCATATCAAAAAAAAGGCAACCGTAGCCGTCAATTCTTCTGGGTTGAGAGGAACATTTGTGTTTTTGTTGGGGATGGGCTCCCAGTGACTTTTTTTGGTTCCCAACGAAATAGTGGTTGAAGGAGACCTCCTATGCATGTATATATAGTTTCCATTGGACAAACATATCTCTGTCCCCTTTCCTTCCGTGCAACACAGCTCTTGGGCTTTCCAGGCCGAAATCTTGCGGCTTCCCCAAGTCAACTTGGAGATTGAAGGGGCGGATGATGCCCATTCCAGAAACCAAAACAATCCACGACTCCCGTCCCGTTCTTCCCCCGTTCTTCCCGGCGCACCGCGAGGCCCACGGAGTCGCGGCACTCGCGGTGGATCCTGCGGATGGACTCCGTGGACTCCGTGGACGTCCCCCGGTGACATAAGTCAATAGCGGAGTCCATCAAATATGGATGTTATACCTGTTCTATTATGGTTATAGCTGTTCTATTTAAAACACCTACGAAAAGTTGAAAGGAGCAATCGTAACTGATTCATGTCAGACTATGAGCTCAATGGAGTGAACATTGGCCCTCTCCAGGGAAGGTATAAAGACGCAATAAAAAAAGCAGGGGAATAGCGACAATTACGAGTCCAATAGTTTACCTTCTACCCTTAGCCTTGTAGTCTCTGGAGATACACCGAGTTTCAGGCATATGAACTTTTGTTGTCCATCTCACTTTTTGATCAGTGGCATGCATATCATATTATATATATAGCTACTCGTGACAATATTTTTTGTGCATAGATATGCATAGATGTGTATCTGTTGATGCGTCACAGCATCAACATCCTGAATCTGAGCTCTTAGACGGAACCAGGGGTGGTGGATTGACTGGGCACTGAAAAGCATTCTAAAACACATCAAAACATGGCCACTCCTCTGTGCCTTAAGGGGACATCGTTCACAACATTCGGAGCAACCCATGTAACACCCCTGTGGTATCTCCTCTCGTCTCGTATCCAAGAGGTGTCAAATGAAACCGGTTTTAGCGCCTGTGCGTCTAAGGTGGCCCATTCCCAGTCTCAGAAGGTCGATTTTGCGAAGACTTTGGTGTCCCAAGTCTTCCAACAGCTTCGTGACACTGAAAAGGTGATCCCCAGCCATTCTATATATATATACCACGCGATTGATGTGGCATGTGCTTGCATTGATTCTGATGACCTCTCACAAATGACCTTAGTGGTGTTCTCGCATCCCAAGAAATTTGAAGGATCATCCAAACTGAACATCCTCAAGGCTCTCACCACCAACTCTGCAAATACACCAACTTGAAAGGGTCTATAAGGATCCCGCTTGGAGATCTAATGGACACAGGTGCGGGTATAATATATTATATATACTCTAGAAGCAATATGTTTGGAATCTAAATCTCTATCAATGCAACAAAAATAAATACAATCCTCCCAGAACTGCCCGTTCAGTTCATGTTACCGTGTCTGGGCAAAGTGAACTAACTACCAACTACTGAGTATACCAGGGTGTCCAATGAACCTGTTAAAAGGTTGATTTCTTTTTGTGCCAGCTCTTCACCATCAAACATCCAAAATGTTCGTCCATTATGACTCTCTCAGAAAGACTGTCACGTCCGTCCTGTGATTGCACGGCCCATGGATGGGTGACAATGGCGATCGACAAGTTGCTGTATACATTTTAATAGGGAGACACCCAACCAATGGTTTGATGGCCAACATGCAGTTTCATGCAGTCGACGACATGCAGTGACCAGTGACCACCCCCCAGCTTAGCGTGAGGCAGGCACACCACCCAACCAATGGGTTTGGGCCTATTTCCCTTCTTCCAGAGAGTCTTTCGGAGGTCTCCCTACTTTAATACACAGTTGCACACCCATATAACTATATACTGTATACTGTACATAATTATATATATATGTGTGTGTTTCTTTTTTGAGTAGAGGGAGACCCCTTGGCCCAAGGTCTATTTTCCATCCTTAGGGGGTCTTTGAGGTCTGCAGTCAGGCACTCCTCTAATGCAGTAAAAAGTGTTTGTATTTCAGCCAGTTTGGAGAGAGCATCATTGAAAAAGTCTATGACACACTAGTTCTTCTAATCACCCGGGTGACTCCCGACCCGCCTGAGGCACCCAAGGCCACTGCAGGTGGCCCATTTCGAATCCATACCTCTGAAGAGGATTCTGTCGCAACCAGGTCACCACTTGCCAGTGGTGGGTATGGGTCCAACTTGGGGGTCGTTGGTTGACCCAAAATGAAGACTTTGGAAGGTCCACCGACCACGTTCCCTGCACCACAACTCACGGTGAGACACGGCCATTTGGATGGCGTGACAAAAGAGAAGTCCCGGCCATTCGTTTGGGATGGGTCGATATAAAGCTGAGGCTAAAACTTATGCGCACGGTTTTCAAGATACCTTTCTCATCTAATCCTCAAATGTCCAGTGGCGTCTTGAGAAAGACTTGAGAGGAGGGAGACACGAAAGGTAAGACAGCGGGAAGAGAAGAGAACGCGAGAGGCAGGAACAAAAATGCAATGTTCGACATGGTGATTTATCCCCTCGGAGGCGACCTTTCGTACATATATGTTCATATGCACTTTAAATGTTCAAACATGTGCTCTCGAAATGTTCAAAAAGACATGGCTCAGATCATCGGTGAGCATTGAATCGGAACATCATAGGATTTGAACTATCCTGAAACCAGAAGAGGCTCACGAAGACGCTCCCCAGGAGAGAATTGACGTGCTTCACAAAACAAACTCTAGGTATGTATCCCCTCGGGGAACACCTTTCGTGATTAGAATTTCATATTCACTCTTTCTGAATGTTCAAGAGGGTTTCAACTATCCTGAAATCATGAGAGGCTCACGAAGACGATCTCCAGGAGAGAATTGATTTTAGAGGGGGGGAGGGGGGGGGGGGTCTGTATTGAAAAATCAATTCCAAGGGGGGGGGGGGGGGGGGGGGTCTGAATTGAGCGATCAATTATTAGACCCGGACGTCCCAACACTTGCTTCGCAAGACAAACTCAAGGTATCCCCTAAAGGGCTACCTTTCGTGACAAACCCAAGTCAAAGCAAACATGGTCACCTAGTTGACACCTGACCCAGTAGTGGAAGGTATAGCTTTGCCAAATGAAAGAACATCACAACTAGCCAGAAGCAATTGACAAAGGAGGCTTCAATCTTCCCAAGGAAGGCTAGCTCAGTCTTCCTGTTCTTCTTTGGAGGGCAAACGCGTGTTCCATTCCACCTTAGTTGGTCATCCAAATGAGTGGGAAAATCCGGAACATGCAATCTCAAAATCAAGAAGGGAACACATTCTGTATGATACAAACCACGCATGTTCATGTTGTTCCTATAAATGAAACCAGTGTCCCCAATCGACAGTTGCAGGTCGGCACTGAATCAGCGCATCGACTCATGTCGATGGATGGCCGGTTCGGCCGGCTGGGAGGCGCACCCGACACCGACAGCAGTTTACTCTTCAACATGCTGTGTCAACTCTGAGAAAAACCCATTGAATCGTTCGGTACGTAGAGAACCATGAAGCCCATTGGGGAAATTTGGGTACAAGCTATGCTATGCATTGCTATGCATTCCTATGCATTGCTACGCAACTATTCGCATTCCCTACATGGATGGTTTGGAAACTGCTTCATGTTGGCCCAGGCACATGCTCGGAATTGCTCCTGGAAGGTGTCGAAGCCTGGGAGCAATTCCAGTCCGGGAGAGGAACAAAAATGGTGCCACGATATCACTGTCCGTTGCAAAATGAAACCTTTCATGAATGGATATGATTTCATCACAGTGGTCAATCCAAACTGGTCGACGGGGCGTGATTGAGTTTGATACATTTTATCGAAACATGAATGTCAGTCCCGTTTGGTCCTTTTTGTTGAAAGCAGCAAAATTGTTGCAATTGAATTGTATTTTGTAGTTCATTCATGTTCATACCAAATTGGACAGGATTTTCATGGCACCTTCATCCCAGGTTTGCATCTCCGGGTAACAAGGTACGAAGGACAGTCTTCTTTTCTGCTGATTCCTGGAACTATATGTAGATATGTAGATGGTTTCTCTGACCATGGGACAAATCATTATATAATGGCCAGAATAGTTACCCCAGAAAAAGAGAAGTTGCAAAACCGGGCAAGTCTGAAGACGTTTCCAACACATTGTGGCCAGTGGGCTATTTTCTGGCACAAAAGCATCCAAATGAATAGCCCAAGTATCCATGAATTGCCCAGTGGATCCCAGGCAAATCACGGTTTTTGTCAGGGTGAACCGTTCGGTCTACATGTTCGGGACTCGTGGGAACTGCCTGGAACCCCTGAGTCAGCTGCGTTGGGCCGGGGGGCACAAGCCAACCAACCAGCTTACCGAGCTTCACCGTTGCCGTTGCCGTTGCTCGGTGCAAACCCAGGGACGTCCTTTGCATTTGTCCCAAACAGACATCTGCTCGACCTCCAACCAATTCCAGCATTGCCTGGGAATCGGAGTCGTCGGCGGATGTGGAGAAGTGTTGGGCGACCCGAAAGGCCGCATGTCTCAGGCCGCTTTTGGGCTGGCGGCTTTCTTGGAAGCCAATACTAAGCGCGAAAGGTTTCACATTGATGGATTGACAAACAACTATATAAATAACCCCCTAAGATCAATGATACCACCACCATCCAAGTGTTGTCTAATGGAATCCCACAAGCAGTACAGGATAGTGTAGGGGTAGTATATTGGAGACCCCTTGGAAGTAACTCACTGGTATATGTTGTCATGTTTTCATCATGGATGCACTTTTTCAACACACGGCTCACCTCACTGTACACGTCCCCAGCATCAATCCGCTTTAGTACACTTCGTTTGTGGTCACATTTGGGACCGTGTCTTCTAGGAAGAAATGTTTGTTTGAACAAATGTTTGTTGATTGCTTTTGAGGGCTCAACGATGGCCTGGAGTCTTCGTCTGTGCTTCTTTGTTGTTGTTGTTGCTGGTGCTGCTGTGTTGTTGTTTCGATACCCCACTGGTCCTTGATTTTTTGGGCTGTTGCGCAAACAGACGTTGAGGTACTAGTACATACTATAGCACGAGTACCACTAACATGAGTGTGGTGTTGCTTCCACAGCAATGAGCACTCGGATTTCCAGATCTTCCATGGTATGTCATAGTTAAATATGACAGTTCTATTTGAGTACTTTCAGGTTCTACTTGAGTTATAGTTGAATATAATGGTCAATTTCCAATATATGTATTTTCAAGTTTGAGTCTCTATCCTCTTACCCGGACATAGTTCGTTTCGGGAGCTTATTGTTCCAATTTGGATTCCTCTCTCCGGCATTCTCCGCAGAAAAGAGTCGGATTGTGGATGCAGCTGTCCATCTCGTTTTCGCACTCCTTGGGCCCAAGAAATTCATGACATGATGAGAGGGCACACGTTGTAGCAAGGACGCTATTAGGTGGAGGCCATCGCAAGTAGGTTGGAGGCCATCACTACCAGTAACAAGAAGCTACTAGTAGCAAGGTGTCTCAGGGTAAACCTTTTTGTGTCGCTTCAAGCGGATCCATCCCCAGCGGACCACCAAATGACCCTCCAAGATCGTTGTGTCCGAGTTGTCCAGTCACAAGGGGGGTCGTAACTCCAGGTTCAGCACTGGTGGTTTCTTATCCAAACAAACAGGTGGGATAGGATATGATAGGATAGGATGATCCCGTTTGAAGGGAGCAAAGCTCCCTACAGTCCAACTTCACCACTGTGACCGTACACATGAGAGGTCCAAATGTGGATCGCCAGTGCCGCCAAACGACAAAACGACTCGACGGTTCTTGACCGAAACACGCCCAATCTCTTCAAAGCTTGGTGCGATGGGTTCGGCAGATTGAGGAACAGAACAGAACACCTAGCATTCGAACCACCATTGATATATGTATATATACAATTTGTACCAAACAACCATTGTTTTAAACTAAGCATCTTGCACTCCAACACCAGGTCAACCATTGTTTAAAGTGTGATTTGAAGGCCAAGAGAACTGTTTGTTGCAGCTAGAAAAAACTTGTACGCTTCACAGCCAAGCGGCCAAGCGGTGAACAGTGATGATGAGAC
This sequence comes from Durusdinium trenchii, assembly GCA_963970005.1. Taxonomy (NCBI): domain Eukaryota; class Dinophyceae; order Suessiales; family Symbiodiniaceae; genus Durusdinium; species Durusdinium trenchii. The sequence continues at coordinate 88,618 of CAXAMN010025361.1, read as the reverse complement.
TTGCCCAACAAAAACATCCAACTCAATTATGTCAGAACACGTCTATTTGAGGAACACCATGGAACACCTAATTCAATTTGATGCTTTGGATCTCGTGACCAAGGGGTCTAAGTTATCACCAGCACCTAAGGCCTAAGAAGAGACCACTTAACTCATGGGGTACCCACACTCACTGCTACCAAGCCGCAGGGAGGCAGCTGGGTCCATAGGGCGGTGGGGGCACGTAGGGCTTTCCGTCCGCTCCGACGTCATAGCCTGAAATCGCATCAACGGGGCGGTGGGGACACTGCACCGCTCGGTCAGGGTGACGAGTCAGCCGAAAGTGCCGAAACGAATCAAATAAAGAACCAGCACCACTGCACCACGCAGTAAAAGGATGGTCTTGCATGGTAAACGCATAGACCACCCTTTGGTGGTGCTGGTATGCCCTTCCCAGTGACCATTTCAGGGTTTCTATGGATTTTTATGGATGTATGATGTCTATTTCGAGAACTAAGTATATATATAATATATAACATCATTGTGGGGTCCCCAAATTTTCAAATGTCACCGAGTGGAGGTTCCGGTGTCCTGGTCGTGTCGACGGAAGTGTCCTGTCCTGCGCAAAACTCGACTCTTCCCAGCGATCAAACATTTGGGTGTCATTGCAGCAGAAAGGAACGAGCAACTGCTGCTGGTTGGTGGTACCAACTCGCTTGAAAAACATTAGTCAGTGGGTTCAATCATCCCATGTAAACCACCCTTCTGCAAGCCCCTGTTGTCATGAAACAAACAACCTGCCATTGGCCAGGTCAATATTTTGTCTGGGCTCTTGATTGGAGAGGAGACCGATGTTCCAAAGATTTCCAAAACAATGAAGGCTTGCCAAAGTAGTTAGGTAGTTTTTATTCGGATGAATTGGTGAATAGCTACCTGGACGATCCGGTCTTTCCTGGTGACAAGGTCCGGTATCCAAAAACCACCTAGTTTTGTTTGGAAAAGGTGGTATAGAATGACATTCGAGGCTAGGGAAGGGGAGCCATGCTGAATTCGTTCAGCATAGCCTTGCAGCTCTTCGGGGGAATCCTAGACTACGGGAGCCTGTGCCTATCTCCGTCCGTCAGCATCCAAGGGGCTTTTAATGACGCAGCTCTCAGGGGGTGGGGGGCCCAGGGACCAATCCCAGTTGTGGATTTCCGCGTAGTGCACCTCAGCTCGAGATGAAGGAGTAATATATAGAAAAAACGGATGACAAAGTTGTGTTGTTCTATTTTTTTTCAGCTGTTCAAAAGTACATTGTGTTTCTTTGTGTGAGTTTGGTAGCGTTTCTCAGTGTGGTGCACCTCAAGTAAATTCGTTTATCCTAGCGTGTCTCAGTGGGCTATCATCCATGCTATTCTGCTAGTCCCAAAGGCTGCAGAACCGTCTCAGTTTGAACCCCTCTTTCTTTTTGGTATATTGAGCTACTACATCCTACATGCCACTGGGGCTTCATCTACAAATGATTAGAGTTGGGTTTCTTCGCTGGCTTGGCTTCGGCTGGTTCCTGGGGGGGTTGACCGGACAGCCCGAACCCTGACCCGTCAACTTGCTCCGCATGCCCCGTTCTTCGTTGCAAATACCCTCACAACTGGATAGCTCACACTAGTGAGATTCACTGATGGATCTATTTTTAGATATTTATGTTATATTATAGTTGTTGACGATTTGATGAATACATATTAATACCCTTCCCCCCGTCTCCAGAATGGTCTTACATCTCCACATGGGTGGTTTATTCATCAACACTCATCATTCCTATATACTTTAAAATGTAGCCTCTTGATTACTAAAGTCCATATAGAATAGGTTTTACATGGTTTTACTAATCTAAATGGGAGGTATGTTTGAGTCTATTATATTCAGGCTTGCTTTGAACCAATTGGTCGGTTCTTTTCACCCACCACTGGCGCTTTTTCACCGGAGGCACATCGATCCATCCTTGGCCCAGCTTCCAGCACACGTCCTAGAGAGGTCGGTCGTTCGGACCGGTACGTTCATGAACAAACAGGACAACCCACCGGTAGCGCCGGTTTCGCCAGCAATGAACAGATCGGTCCGGCCAGGGTGGAAGATGTACGACATTTGATTTAAACATCGGGGAACTCCACCGCTTTCACAGACACCATCAATATCAGTCTGTCCGGGAAAGTATGGGAGCCCTAGTTAAATATCCAACATATCCCGGAACCCGTTCCACCCAGCCCCACACACAAAACAAAAACATCAAACAACAAGACTTTCGAACTTGAATCTAGACCCAAAACCACCACATGTCCACATCACACACCTCTTCCGCATAGAAACTGCTCCTCTTCCTCCACGCAGGTTTTTCGCGTCGGCTCGAATGTTGGCTCCCCCATCTGGCAAAGCACCAAACACATCAAGTATCCCTAACCTCAAAAAAGACTCAGAAGCCCTTATAACTTATAACACTCCATAAGCATTCTATAAGCATTCAGATTCAGAAACACATTTAATTTTAACAAATCACAGTCCCGCCGACCCCACCGACACAACCCCCGGTCTGACCGGGGAGACCCGCTTCGTCCTCGGTGGCGGTGGCCGGGTTCAACTGCGCGCGGCAGCTCTTGGGCGCCACGGGATTCGGCCCGCCGGTGGCCTGGCACTCCGCCAAGCAGTCGGCCTGGCACGGACGGAGGTCCACGTCCACCCCGGTGGTGGGGACGGTGGTCCGACCGGCCAAGTTCATGACCAATCCCCAAACTCAATCCCAAAGCTCGCCTTGCGGCTGTCCAGGAAGCTCATTCGTGGGTAGATGCAGCCCCACCTGAGCTGCACATTCTTGGTGATTAAATGGAGCGGTAGATAGAGTGGACTCCAGTGGTCAAACAAGAGTCTTCCTCGTCTACCATATACGAGTACCAAGTGGATTAGTTGATCATTTGGACTCCAATCGACTCCAAGATTACTTTAAATGCAATATATACATATATATATTGTATAAATACATACACAGTATATAAAACATGTCATAATTATGTATCAACATATGCCGTAAGGGCGCTTGGAGGTAGAACCTACCCCAAACAACAGGTGGTCGAGTGATCTCTCACCGAAACAACCGAGCGAGACGCCAGTCCGATGCGTGATGGGACTGGATCCCACGGCATCCATGGGACTGGAATAGATACCAGATTTTACTAGTCACCTACGTCTTGTTTTTGGTCATTTTCATATATTTTCATGGGGTAATACATGAGGACTAAAATGACTAAAAACAAAAAACAAACGCAGGACTCCCATGGACTCACTGAAGCAGCACCGCTCCGTTCATCTGATAGTGGTCACTATGTAGTCGGCGGACTTATGGAAAAAGATTGAAAAGGTCACTAAGTGTCTTAACTATCAAAGGACAATTTGGCTGTTGCTCGAAACCCGGAGCCCAAAACCCCGGTAGGTTGACATCTCTAGTACTGTAGTCTATTCTGTTCATTTTCTTGAACTGCATTGAGACCATCGCTTCACATGCGACTTTCATGACAGCGTAGAAAAGCGTGTCTCCCCCTTGCCTTGCGATTGCAGACTGGCTTGATCGAGATTAAAACTACTCCTAGTATTTCCAAGCAAACCATATACACTAGGTCACCAATGGTCCAGCAGTTGCAAAGGCTCAACAATCGGGTAGACCAAAGCGCAGGTTCCTGGATAAAATAATGTAAAATACATCACACCATGCTTCTGCAAACCCAATCCACTCCTTGGAAGTGCTGAGACCTGGAAAACGGCCAAACGCAGCTCCTTCCCAAAACACTCTCCAAACCCACAAACACTTCCCATCTTCTTCGGACGAGGCTGCGTCAAGCTGACATGCTTGCGATTAGCAAATTAACCCAGTCACTACAAAATATGACATTAAGTAATGACCATCAGCAAACAAGCAAGTCTATTCTAGATTCTACATGTTGCTAGGGTGTCGTACAAGAGATTCACGTTTAGTTACGCAATAGTTTTTGCCATGCCCGCTTCCAAGTGGCCGGTAGAGCGAGCCGGTGTCCCCGCCAGATACAAATCTGACGAATCGCCGCCGGAGAAAAGACCGGGAAATACATGGAAAGACTGACTGCAAATCTGCATCCCCCACTTGATAGACATTGGGATCCCTAAAAGACCTTAAACCCAAGTGTTTTAGGGAGGCGGCCTGAAACCCAACATGATCACGCATAATCTACCCAGTGTTCTCAAATCCTGGAATGACATATATTTTGCGTGATTCACCCCCACAAAAGGGTGAATCAGGACCGATCATCCTTACTTCGACAGTATTGATCGGCCTCTCAAATCATCAAACTTTCAGGGTCCAATGCTTTCACTGACTTGGTCACTTTGGAGTCATCGACTGGTCACTGACGGAGGAAGGTACCAGTACATCTCAGTGATGACCTGGTGCGAGGGTTATGATCTGTTTAGTTCACTACCATTCGGGAAGTGCTGTGATTGTGTCAACAGTTCAAACGTGGTGATGCATTCTTCCCCAAGCATGCCCATGGAGGCGTGCCTGGTGCAATAGTCGTCCATGCACTCACGACGGGCAGCTTCTTCTTTGCCTTGCAAGAGCACTCGACCCATTGGTGCTTTGGATTGGATGTTGTTTGATTCATGGCCAGGTACAATAGCCCAAAGTCTAAGGACATTCTCGGGAAAGCTCTACGGTAGTTTTGGTGTAAGGAACTTTGGGGTAGATACTTGTGTATAATTACTATGATGATCAAGATCAACTGCAATAATCATGAGATCGTTCTACAATGACTTATTCTGGATTTATATAATACTATAGTGTGTTGGGAAAGGTATTTGAAGGTGAGGAATGGGAAAGGAGGGAGTGGGAGGCAAAACTAATGCTCCGGATGCATGTTCAGTGTCAAGCCTCTCAAAGTGCTGTATGTTGGAAATGGCCCAAAACAAAAAAAAAAACAAACAAGATCGTGCATGCATGCTGAAGAAAATCCAACCGCTAACGGTCGGACTCATCATGAATCCCCCGACCCAATTCTTCCAAGGACGCAACTCAACTGCAACAAGACACTCTTCCAGGAATGCACAATGAAATGTTACTGCTTTGAACAATGTTTAATGGATCCTTTTGTGACTAACTTTTTCCTAACCGCTTGGCAACATGAAGGAGGGTGGTACATCAAGTACTTACCAACTTCCAGTTCATGCTTTTTGTTTTGTGATCTTTGCGCCATTAAACCCATTTTCCGCTGAACCCAAAACTCACACACCCCAAACGAGCGTTTCGTGGTCCTCTGCGCTGACCAGACCACGCCAAGGAACGCCAATAGTCGCATTCACCTTCAGGATCCCAGCAAGTGCAGTGCTGGCGGGCGGAGGGGCGGAGTCGCCGTGAGGTTTGGGACCGACGGGTGTGACTTTTTGGACCCAAAGTGAGGACCTCAGGTTACACGTTTCCTTGAAGGCCAGGGCCGCCAGGGCCAAGGCCCTGATACCATCCACTGAAATGCGCTGAAAGGTCTATGTATTTCGTCGAAGGTGAGCTTTGGTGAGGCCCCAAAAGTTCGCACATGTCCAGAACTCCCTGTTGTTGTTTGCTGCTTTGCTTTAACTACAGAACAGTTGCTTGACCATTTCGAGCAGGCGACATGTTTCCGAGCTGTCGACGGCTTCTGAAAGCCTTCTGAGCACTCTGAAGGGTACAAAGCTTCTTGTTTTTGCCAGCAAATATCATTCCTTTCTTTCTTTGGTCTTTTGCACCGGAACACTAATGGATTCAAACCACGGCTGGGGTATCGCCATTTGGCCTTGGAAGCCCTGAAACGGTTAGTTAATCTGGCATCAACATCTTTTTGGGTGCCTAAGAACTGGGTTTCGCCATGGTCAGTGTTCTGGGTGGGACGCTCAACTTGCAGAATCTCGGTCTAACGATCCACGACTTTACCTTTCATGGCCGATGTGCATGGATGATCATGCAGGAATCGATGCGGTGTTTAACCCTTCTTCCAGTTTGTGTGGTCCTCTTGCTTTTTGAAAAGAAAAGCACCCACATACACACAACGTACCCATTGCAGGTCGGGCCACGTTGATTGACCTTTGGTCTCTCAATGTCACTAATTTACAGCCAATGATGGACAGCATTCTGAAACATGTGAGACTTTCCAGGGGCGGAAATTGAAATGGTCGACCTGTCTTTTACATTGATCACTCAGTCAAGAAAATAAATATTTTATATTACTTAATTACCGTTCATGGAATAAAACATCCTGCACCGATTTTGAAGCACCCTCCGAGCCATCAACGACTTCTCACAATAGTAGGCATACTAGTAGGCATGCTGCTTGGGTCAGTGATGGGTGCAAGTAACACAAGAACTCGTCCCTCTGGGTTCCCACCCGGCTCCTGGTGTTCTCCTTCCTGATTGTAACACGCATCCTCGCAGGCTTGGCACTCCGCCTGCCATGGACATGGCCGGACCAAGCACGGTCCGGAGGTTTTGAAAACACATGTTGGTTTGCAACCTGTCAGGTTTTCTTGGAATGATTCCACACACTACTATGGACTCTTTCTGAAACTGTTTCTTCTACCACCCGATTCTACCCTATTCTTGAACTATATAACCCAATGGAGTGGAGGACCCCGCTTCTCTCCAAGTACAGCCTTTGCGGGGGGCAAGTTATCTTCAAGAGATGTGGCCAACCCCAAAAGATCATCCTTTCAAAGCCCTGACTCCCCCCTTCCAAGAAGGCTCCCATCCAAAGTGGCCATTTTTAATCAGTCCAGTCTTCTCACCAACCATTGTGATTCGCAGATCTCCCCCACTCCACCCCTCGCCCCTAGGGTCGGTCATCCCCACTGAAGCCCGCCACTCGACACCTGCCACTCGTCACGCTTCTGTTCAACAAAGTTCCAACAAGCGGACCAAGGGTCTTGGCCATCGTCGCCTGAGGAACGCAAACGAGTGCATCCGCGACGGCGCCGACGCACGTCTGCTAGGAGAGAATTGGAACTGTGGGCTCCCTGAAATTGTATTACAGGGATGTCCTGAACGCGGGAAGGCACAGTTTTTTTGTTGAATGTCTGAGGGCAATCTATTTGTTTTCTTCATGCAACTCTCCTCTGCAAAAAGAAGCTGAATCAAGGCGCTAGCTTTGCGTTTAAGTTTTTGGATGCCTTTCTGGCATAGAACGAAGCCATGAATGTGTGACCATCTGGAACCGCTGCGGAGTTAGTTGAGAGACGTCCGGAGCCGGTTCGGGAAATGATTCCAATCTGCTCAGGGATCGGACACTTGATATTGATGAAATGAGGATTCTGCCTCACCAGAAGCCTTGACCTTAATAGTCTCTGATCCAGATTCAACTAGGCCCAGGCTCAATACTAGGCTCAATAACGCTTAGCTTACTGGACGAAATGATTGTTTGGATGAATCCGTGGAGCCTCCAACTTAGATGCAACGCCAAGCCACAACAGCGACATATAGCGATCATATATATATATATATATATTATATATATGCGTTTGGAAACTCGTTAATAGGATGTTTTAGGTAAGGGATGGTACGGGATCACTAGTGCCCTCATACTGGCAATGGCTATCAAAATCCAATATTTATCACCGGTTCGTGGCGAAAATCACGAAGCCAAAGTCCTTGCGGAGTCTTCCTACAAAACCGGCGACCGTGCCAGCATGTGTTCGGCCCATCGATGGGCGACCGCCCAGATCGGGGGGGACTTCCCTCAATGGATCTTTTCGGCCAGTGACATTGGCACACGATTCGACTGATGTCATTCGCGATGAACTCTGTGGATGTAAACGAGAGGCGAACGACCAAAAGCTTACAGTAAGTAATTGTTCTTGACCTCCTCGCTCCATGACATCCTCGGCATCTCCGCCCCTTTTCGACCCATGTGTTCACGGCATCGGCATTGGTGGCACTGGCGGTGTGGTGTCTGCCAGGTGGTGCCGCGCGGCAGCGCGCAAAAAGCTCCATGGCCACATGAGAAGTTCCCCTGGCTCTAGCCGTTAGCCATGCAATATTTTTTTTGAGGCACATCAAATTATGTTTGTTCTTTTGGCCAGAACTGTTCCTTAAAGCTTTAAGGGTGCAAGACTCTCATTGCTGGGTATGAATGGGTAAAATAGTTAAGGGACCGTTTGTCTAACATTGGTTGAAGGATATTGCTTTCCGCTTCAGGCTTTGTGCAAACAAAGCTGAAAACCACGGAGCGTCAACGCAGTTCAAACACGCTTCTGCCGTACGCCACGTCTGAGGACTCGGGTGATGTGATGCTTTGGACCAGGTCCTGATGATCGATCGAGGGCAAGCGAAGGTCGGACGGCAAGCGGAGATCGAGGCATGATAAACATGAGTCCTCAAGCGACCTGGAACATGGAACATGGAATGCCATCTGATCAAACCCATTCCTTTTAGCTGTCAACTAGTTGGTCCTAACATGTCCTAACATTGATCATCAGAAGCATCCATTAAGTCGATCAGAGTTCAGCGCGGTGAGTCATCACTGCAAGTGTGTGGGTGTGCCGTGGCATGGCTCAGAATCGCACGAACGGCTCGGAGCCAGCAATGGACCTGCCAATTGATGATTCCTTCTGCTGGCCAGTGAACATGGCTCCTTAAACAAACCAAGAAGACCTATGGATCCACATACCTTCTCAGAAGGTACGACCTGACCCTCCTGGCGCCTACATCAAAGAGTATCCCTGCTCACCTTCTCAAAGGGTATGCGGCATGCGGAAGCAAGCGAGTTGCCTGCCAAAGGGTTCCAAAATTTTCAAAGTCCAAAAAATAGCCTCGTTTGCTTCCACTCAAAGCATTGCTTCTCTGAAAACCAACGTCCGAGATAACTGCGGCTCCGTCGAAATAGAGAGTGTCAAGTGCCTCCAGGTGGTATTTAAAGATTGTATACACTCACAACCTGAATCAACTTCCGTGAGTTGTTGGATGTTGTTGGTTCATCCACAGATCCCCCAAAAAGGACGATCGGAACAACACATCTGCAAATATCTGCGAGTTGTTCTTCATCCCCACGATTACTCCCCTTCCAGCAAACATAGAAGTGGACGTCCCGACCTTTTAGAATACTATGTTCCACCAAGAGGACGTTGTCCACTTCCATGATTATTGGAGGGAGGGTATAAACTTCTCATCTGCAAGTTGTTACAAACAATGTGTTTCATTCTTCACATCCACTCCCCGCATGCGGCCACATCCAATGGATTGAGTTGATGCATCTTGGGGGGGACCGCCCCGCAAAGGGAGCTTGGGCCTTCTTACGCGGACTTTTGCTTATCCCCGAATAGCTCATTGATAATTTGGTGCGGCTTCCAAAAAATCTGGAAACACTATGTGACTATGTGACATGACTAATTTAGGATGGAGCCACTATTTCAGCTGAATGTTCACTTGCAAGCATCTGAGTTTCTTCTCGGTGAAAAAGGATTGAGTTCCCCAAGTGAAAGGGGCTCTAGATTCTAGATCATGCACTCAGTATCCGATTTTTCCTGCAGTGGTTCGTCCATGATCCGCGTCGTCCACGTTGTTAACCTTGGTTCTCTTTGGCCCATTCGAAGCCACCACCCTGCCACCCTGCGTGGATGGGCACCGCAATCAAAGCGAAGGAGGCAGCGAGCAGCAATTGCGACTGCGCGAGCGCCGTATGTCGAGCGCCGTCTCCACCCGAGGCAAGGAGGATGACCGGAACCCAGCGACATTTAGCATACCAGGAACGAACGACTATCAGGGGTTCGTTCGACTACACCAGGCATGGCCGCAGAGCCTCTGGAAGGAGGATTACCATCCCACTAGACCCCACAAAAGTCATGGTGGACAGGGCCATCCTCTTCACCACAAGGGGCTCCTACTGTGCAAATACCATTTGTGGCTGCCATTGATGAAGGCCCCGATGACCTTCCCTCCGTGCACGCGCTTCCAAAGCATCTCCAAGCACTTGGGCCTCCCCAAACAAACCAAAAGAAATTGCAGAACGACTGAACATCTAGAACATCGTGATAAAATGTGTTAAACAAGTGTCAAAATGTTTCAGAACTGTTTACAGAACTTTTGAACAAGTTTCACACATTGTGTTTGTCGTAGAACTCCCGACGTCCAAAATCTGTCAATCGGATCAACCAACATGTTGTTCGCTCATCTTCGGCGGGTCCTCTTGCGGATGCCGCAGCAAACGAGAATTCACCTGAGATGGAAGGATCGATCGTCAAGCACAGTGCAGGTGTGGAGGGTTTTGTACCCAGTACCTTCGGGTGCTTTGGGGTAGGTGACTTGCTTTAAGAACCACATAGAGATGGCCATGACCAAAACCTCGTGTGATATCAACGATGGCATTGGTTTGGACCAAAAGTTTGATCATAGTTTGTCACCATCCGATAAGTTTGAGCGACCATAGTGCACGCAGCACCGGGTTTTCTTTTTCAAGCACGTTCTGACAACCTTCCGTCAGGATCCGCATCAGTGGAAGTCAAGGAATCTGCATCAATAATGGAACCTTGCATTCCTGCATTGAATGAACTGGCTTCCTGAAATCCACTGGTATGTTCTGCAAAAGTTCCTGGTGATGCCAAGAACGAAGAACAGCCATGGATCATCATTGTGGTGCTTTGAACAAACAGGTGCAGTAAGTTGTATTTCAAAAGAGTTCTTGAACATCACAAAACGATGGGTCGGACAAAAAGGGGGAATCAGCAGCGCATGTATTGCTACAGTAAAGTACCATCCCAAACTCTGGACTTTCATGTCCACACTATGACACACTTGGGTGTACTCACTACACCTCTTCCGAAAATACACACTTAGGATCACTCGGGTATATCATGATGGTATATCCACTGTCCACTAGGTCGCTACGCGTTCTCCGCAAGGTTTCGGCTAAGCAAAAAGGGGGTTCAACCTTGAGATTTCGATCCAGTTCCGGATTGAGACCAAAGCACAGGAATGAGAAGTGTTATGCTCTTATGAATATTTTAAATCGGAGCTTATCCTCATTGTCTGTTCCTCAATGATGCACTTTTTGTTCTCGCAGCAGCGGGATGTCTCAAATTCGTTCTGTATAGCGAAGTGGGACCAGTGGGGCACTTCTCCCAAACTCACAAATACTAAATGCTAAAGTCATCGACATGCAGTTGGGTGGGGTGAACCATCAATTTTCCAACCTGCTGCCACAAAAATCGACCTGGGACCTAGAAGCAAAAGCAGGCCAAAATCGCCAAGCAGGTCGTCCATGGACCATGCCAAGTGACACGAGCCAAGCGCTGCCAAATCCAAATGATCAGCCAAATGAGTCCTGGTGACACGGCCGAAACGACACGGCACCCGTCCAGGTCCGGTCCGGTTCCGGGTGTTCGAACAGTGGGTGGTGCCACTCAAAAGAACATCTACGCCGCAATCAAAAAGAGAACACACACACCCCTCCTTTGACGAAACTGAGTCCATCCTGTCTGTCCGGAACCGGTGAAAGGTGTAAAACTCCAAATGGTCCGAAATATTCAGCTCCGAAGATGAATGGGAAGCAATCAAGCGAGTGGACAAGCAAAAACATTGGTAATTGATGGTACATGGGTCTTGTCAAACACATTTTTGCCACCTCACCTTCTCGCGCTCAGTCTTATTGCAGAAACATGTTTGTCACCTCAAGGCCATGTGCTGAATCTTAGTTCAGAGTCATGGGAGGTCAAAGCTTTTGGTTTTCAGAGTTCAGGGTCTTCCTGCATTTTGAGGCCATTTTTTAAAGGCCGGGTTGAACCTTAGCATGGTAGTCATCCAAGTTCGGATGCCGGCTTGGTGAATCGCTCCGTGCGAAGGAGGTTGGTGAATCCCCACATGAAAAGATCCATGGGAGAGAACATGAGAGAACCATCGAGATCCATGTCCAAAGAGGGCGATTGCAAGATGTTGCAAGGACTTCCCCAACCACTTGCAATTGAATCATATATCAAGTCACATATGTCCCTCGGTGTTGCTGCATCACATCACCATCACCCACCTCCCCTCCCAGGAAACCTCGACATGCCAAGAAGATCGGCAAGCGAGCCTCAAGCAACGATCGGGCGGAAGAAGAACTCTGCGGTGAAAGAGTGTATCATTAAGGATCCACATACAATCGAAGGTACGACTGGAGCGGCCTACGGCCTACATGTCCCACACATCACCCTCTCTGCGGGTCCATCGGGTATTCCTATGTCCTGTCTCTTCGTGAAGTCAGGAAGCTGAAAAGCTGCACCGGACGTCATAGTTGAGTTCCAAATGTATACTGAGCTTGGCCCATGATGTGTCGCACCTCTTTTGAATGGTCATGGGTCAATCGTCATGGGTCAAGTTTCTGACCTTCTTGCGACTCTAAACCAGTCCGGCCCGACCTCTACGAAAACAGCAGAGCTTGCTGAGCTCGCATCAGATCAGAATGAACCCACAAAACCATTCCAGTCACTCGAAATGAAAGGGACTTCATATGACTTCATGACCCTCAGAGCATCAGGTGGGAACATGTCTTTTGGGCGAAGCCTGCCCATCCTCCCGTCCCCGTTTGCTTCGCTCTCAGGGCGTCCCGACGAAGCCGTCCGAGTCGCCTTGGTGACCAACAGAGAACAAAACTGTGCGACTGGCCGAAAGACCAGGCATGGGTATAGCATTCATGTGTTCTTTCTTTAAGATCAGGTCCGGCGTGAACCGACTAAAATGTTCATTCAAATATAGAGGTCCAGGTAAGTAGGGTTGGTAGGGTCCCTGAAGGTGGAATGGTGAATTCAATCCCCACTTTGGGGCAATCAGTGATGAATGAGATCTCAAGAATAGGCACTGACTGCTCAAGACAGCAAAACATTGCAAGAGATTGGGTTTCACCGAATCCCGGCAAATGCAGCTTGTACTTATCCATCAATGTTGACACACACGCTGCAGTGTTGACAGCACAAACCCATGTCAAGGCTCTGTCATGGTATGCCAAGGTTATGTCCTGACCCTGAGCATCTACTTACCTTCATCGTCAAGTAAACCACTCTGCTTCAGTAAAACAACAGGAATCAGGAAGTTGCAAAGAAAAAACACACATGAACCAAACAAACCAAATGAACACAACGCATTTTTTCTGAAATCATGACCTTATATTTTAATCAAAGGCCGAGGACTTTGGTCTGCAGAGTCTGCTGAGGCCTGACTCTGATCCTTCGCCCGGGATCCACGGCCGCGCCACGAAGGGTTGCCCAGCCTCCGCTGGAAGCGCGAGGATACATGACCCGAAAGAAACCATTCATGGAGAGGGTTGATGAATAAACCCTCCCTACCAGGATGGTTTGATCTCCATATTAATGGTGTTGCTGTTGACATAAACAGTCTACATTAAGCAGCTTGGGAAAGTACAATGTTGATCGGGAGACCTCAATGTATGCGGACAAGACAATAAGTCATCCATGTCCATTGGCCGGGGCAGTTCATCTATGAGGCTGACTCCCTCAGTTTCCTTTGAACATAAAGGCTAACCTTTTTCCACCTGTTTATCTTTAGATATGTTTAGTGGGAAAACCAATGCCCCAAAAAAAGTTTGGGCATGTGATCCATAGCCATAGACTTACTGGGGAAAGAGATGAGGCTCCAAATTCCTGAAGTGGGTAAAGGTTTGTTCAACATCTGTCAAGCACTGGTTAAACCCTTGTGCGCCCTGTTTAATTTGACTGGGAAACCTGTTCGTTGGCCTTCTAACTGGTTCGGACCACTACGTCCGCTTCAGATCAGAGGGCCTGGAAAAGGTTTACAAAGTCACCCAAAAAATGTGGATGTGTATTAACAATTGGGAGACCTCCTAAAGCACCCTGGAAGAAAAGAAACAGACCAAAACTCATTGGAGGGGGCTCCCGATGAAAATACACACCCACATCATCTACAACCCGCACGGCACTTGCGAATGTGGCGTGGAAGTTTCCACACGCGATCCAGGATCCACTGCACAAACGCAAACGGTTGAAGCGGGCCCCGTGTAGTAGAGGGAATCGAAGAAGGTGCAGCAAAAGACCTCCACCTCAGCTGCTGCGTCGATCAAACAGGATCAGACTGCGTTTGATTTTTGATTTTACTTCTTCCCTGTTTGTCCACCAGCTGTTGCTCTCATGCTGTACGCTGACTCAGCCTTTTCCTTCTTTAGCACGGACTCAAAGAGTCATTACTCCGTGCTGGGAACCACGAATGCGTTGGAGCCCGAGCAGTTTTTTGAACCAACCACATCCGTGGACAGAGACGTACAAACGAAACATACCGCTGTGAAAATGATTGTTTATCTAGTAGTTACGTTGGCCCACCGCCCGCAACTGGCCGCGGTGTTTTGTGTATGTTTCAGGCAACTGTGTGGAAAAAAAATATTAGGTTGTACAATCAATATGGTCATCAATTTCACAAAATATGTTTTGGTTTCACAACATTGTAATCGATTTCACAACATTGTCAACAATGTAATGATGGTCATCAAATTATATAGTAGTCGTATGAGTCTCGAGTCGTATGAGCCGTATGTTTAAAATGGGTGTGGGGAGTTGGGTGAAGAACATGATCGTCAATTTCACAAGATCATTTGAGTTCTACTCAGCTGTGAACACATTGCTGAAAGCACAGGGAGCTTGAAAGAAGAAGAGTGAAAAAAGGAGCAGCTGAGCTTGGCAACTCTGCTCGTCACCTCCCAGACCGGGCAAACCTCCGTTCCTGTGGTCCTCATCCCGATAGTTGATGACATATAACTCTGAAAGGTTCAACACAGCAGCTCAGCTGCCTGCAACTGTTATTGACTTTTGAAGTGTCAATTCTACTGGGAAGTGCACATTCAGAGACTCTTCCCCAATGGAATTCCGCACATACGTCCCCAACTTTGCATATGAGAAGCATTTCGTTCCACGGCCGGATATGGGCGGTGGACCTACTTCCAACAAAAATAACCGGTTAAAAATGGTCTTATTTTGGAATTATCAGATAATGATATTAATATAGACTAAATCAAACATATATATTATATAATATACGTATATATCTACACACCATCAAAACAACAAAAAACAACATGGCACAACTGAAATATAGGACCCTGTTGAACTATTGTGCGATTAGCTCAAAAGTTCTAAGTGCACGTTCCGCCCCGATCCTTTCCGGGTAGTGGTTTTGAAGTGGTTCAGAAGCCATCATCTCAACCGTATATATCCAATTCAATCATTTCTATAACAAATACAGGCCCCGTAAGTGAAACCTGATGTGAAACTTTGTTTCCACGTGTCACTAGTGTCACAGTGTCTGCAAAAATCATTGAACAATCAAAGAGCTAACACTGACACATCGCTGCCTTTTCGTGAAGCCATCGGTTCTCATGCAGTAGGCCAAGTTGACCAATCTTGTTTCATGGCCCAGTGCGAATGGCCCCCACATACTCTTGTGGCACATACTTGTGTCATGGATCATCACGCTCTCGACTCGGCTATGGAAAAGGGGCCCGCAACATCCGCAAACAGACCGGCGTCCTTCCTCATGTCGCGACTGAAACGGCTGCGAAACGGCGGCAAGCGGATGACCGAAACGCCCGACGGCGACTCCACCCATCCAAGCGACCGCGGTGAGGATGGTTAAGGCCAATGCCTCGCTGAGGCCGGCGCCAAAGGAGGCAGTTGTCAGGACAATGAACTTGGCAGGAACGACATTGGTCCCTATACAGCAGTTTTCAGCAATTCTGCTCGGAAACTGACCAAGGTCCAAGCTCTGCTCACCTCTGCCGTTGATTGACTCCGTCGAAGCTGGAAACCCAAGTGTTGCCAACATGATATGCAGCTGGTCTTGTCACCCCCCAAACCAAATTATAGGGAACACGTAAAGCATGTAAAAACTTGCACCATTGGAGTTTTCTGAGGTTCGATGGCGTTGTTCCATTTTTGAATGCGACTAAATAAACACTGCATAGCAGGACAAATAATACTGGCTTTACATAATTTTCCCCAAGCATGACCAAACACAAGTTGTAGCCAATAAAGCTAAGCGGATCTTCAAACAAAGGAAGTGGCACACCTCTTGACCAACAGGGTGTCAAACGTTGGCGTTGTGCTTAGGATAGCGATTCTCAGTCTCGTAGATGCGATTATAGAAAAGGTGTCCTCGCTGACCTGAACCTGCTTGGTCATTCTTTAGTTGTGTCTTTTGCCGAATGAAAGTGAACCAGGCCAAAGCCAGTTGCTGACAGCGAGCGCTGAGAAGCTGCGTCAATCAAAACTGCTTCGTCGGCATCTGCAATAGATTCGTTGCTGCGCAAGCCACGCGCGAGCTTTGATGTTTGTCCATGATTGCTTCTACTGCCCAGTTCTTCTTCTTTAACCTATAATTATCCATCTATCTTATCTACCTATCTATCTATATCAACTTTATCATTCCGTTTGTGCCGGCTTCCAGCTGGTTTTGCTTGGTTGGAGTCACAGTTGGCGAGCGACTGTACCCATGCAATGTTGGAGCTGCTCTTGTGGCCCGGGCCAACAGGCTCCACAAGCGGCCC
Organism: Durusdinium trenchii; assembly: GCA_963970005.1. Classification (NCBI taxonomy): domain Eukaryota; class Dinophyceae; order Suessiales; family Symbiodiniaceae; genus Durusdinium; species Durusdinium trenchii. The sequence goes on along the minus strand of CAXAMN010025361.1, from coordinate 72,086 downwards.
ACCGGCAGTGTCTCACGGCTCCCGTGGTGGTGTGCATCCTGTCTTCACATGGCTAGCCAGGTGCTGTGCGCACATACCAGTCTTCACGGCTTCACGAGAGCGGCACCGATGCGGAGAGTTATACACAATCCCCCAAGACGCGCCAGTTTGGGAATCTGTGCGGAAGGGCGCCTAGTTTCAAAACCAGCACGGTTGAATAGCCTTGGTTCGCATCCTATACATGATATGGGCTATGGTGTTCTTTTGTTCTCTGGTTGGTGGTTTGGCTCTGGGCTTCGGGCCGGGTGACTGATAAGGATGAACGAGCCTTGCACCACTTTGAAGCTGCGGAGGCGCCCGTATGGCACCCATAGGCACCGTCCGTGGTAGAGATGGAATCGCATACAGCTACGCAAATGTATATATATATAACTACAATTAGATATACTGGTTGGTTGGTCCCCCTCTTCGAATACACATTCATGGCTTCAACGCCGGCGACGCGTGCCTGGCGATCCAAGCGGGATTCCAACTTCTTGCAAATGGTGTGCTCGTGATAGAACCTGGCGACTTCGGGAAGATGTCTCCTTTCATAAACTATTGATGATGAATGAATGAATGAATGAATGAATGAATGAATGAATGAATGAATG
>CAXAMN010025361.1:53865-65442 GCA_963970005.1 Durusdinium trenchii | reverse complement strand
GGATTCGAAGCTGCCTTCTCTGCCCACAGTTGCGCGCAGAACAGCATTGGCAAAGGACGCCTTCCAGCCCGCTGCTCATCAGCCCGCTGGTCATGGCCCTGCCAACCCTTGTTGTACAGGGCTTCGAAGCTTGTCTGTGACCCTCGCAGCAAGTTTCGGGACGATTCTCGTGTGGAATTCGATCGGCCAGGGGTGGCGACACCGTTCAGGCCGCCGGGCAAAGGCAAGACGGACGCGTCCCCTAGCCGCAGACCCCTGGCGGGATAGCGTAGAGGAGGGTCTGGAAAACCTTGCAAATACCGATGCTGCCAACGCAGCCCCCCCAAAAGAAACGACACTAGTTAGACATGATGCTTCAACATTAGAATGTGTTGTTTATGTTCCGTCACGGCACCCCTCCTTCCTTTCAGTGCTAATGAGTCCACGGTGCGAGTTACGACGCCTCAGTTGCCTTGCATTATCAGCATTTTCTGTGTCTGCATCTGTTTCTGGGAAAGGCAACATTCACAACGACAACAACAACCACATACAACATCATACAACCACCGCCACAACAACACAGCCACCGCATCAGCACCAGCACAACGCACAACGCCAAGAACCGCTTTTACCTGTTCACCTCTGCCGCTATCTCTGGGCCCCCTGCTGGCCCGCTTTCGGGCGGAAGCCCCTTGAATCCATTGGGTCACAACACTGAGGAAGGCGAAGGATGACAAGTAGGAAGTCAAAATGACTCCTGTGGACTCACAAGTACTCTCGAAGCACTACAGCCATCATGCACCCTATAAAATGATTCAGTCCTATTCCAGTCCGATGGTTTGGCAATGAGATGCTAAGACTGCTAAGAGTCACATCCGAGGCCATCGCCTTCTCAGCAGCCCAAAGGTGTGAACATCCCTACAGTCCACAGCAAGAAACAAGACATGGATGAAGAACATAGAAGAACTCCATTAGAGGCGATTAGAGACTGACCACTGATCACGATTTAATAATCCCCGGCTCACTACACACTACCCCCCTTGGGTCCCTCAACCTCTGGCTAAATGAAGTGGGACCCAAGGTACGATGAACTACCAGGAGCAATTTAGCCAGAAAGTTCTGGACCCAACCCCATGTGTTGCACACAGGGACCCATGGCTAAACGACCATGGACCCAACCTCTTTTTTGGCTAAAAAGTTTAGCCACCAACAGCTAAACATATAGGTACCCAACCAAATTGACATGTGACAAACTGTGTCTGGTGACACCCTGGCAAGACTTGACCACAAAGGCTTACAGTAAATCCTCCCACCTGGAGTTTTGGAGATGTCTAGCCCTTGAACATCTTGAAGATCTTGGACATCACCTACTTTAACCTACCACATCCTTGTCACAGTTCCACACAATCCAAACAAGAAGAATACCCCTGCTGCCTACATACCAACCATGAAGCATTGACAAGCCATTTGGCCAAACAATAGCTACCAGAACATTCATAAACAAATATCCAGCAGCACCACAACAAAACCACATGTCTGTTCCAGAATTTGTTGAAATTCACCTCAGTGAGGTTTGTAATTGGCTTTTGTAGTGTGACTCCTTGGGACCCACTCACTTTAGCCAAGCACATTGCTACCACACACACACACACCAATCACACACTGCGAAACACCCTGGCAAGACTTGACCTCAAAGGCTGAAATCCTCCCACCTGGAGTTTTGGAGATGTCTAGCTCTTGAACATGTTGAAGGTCTTGGACATCACCTTTAACCTACCACATCCTTGTCACATTTCCACACAATCCAAACAAGAAGAATGAATACCCCTGCTGCCTACCTAAAGCAATGGCAAGCATTTGAACATGACCACTTTGTCAACACGATGTGCCCAAAATACACTATGGCTAAAATCCATTGCATGGCCTGGCTAAAATAATAGGTAGCCAACACCTGAGTAGTATATACAAGGTCCTGATCTAGGGTACTTGTATCTCCTCAATATGGCTCAACTAGCGAAAGGTACCAAACCTCAGAAATGTTTTGTACAACCTCGATTCTGTAAGAATTATCCATCCCCAGATTGGCTGGCTAAAAATGTTAGCCAGCAGGGGCTCAAGCCCATGGGATCCTAGCCAGGCTAGTGGACGGAGGATTTTAATAGACATATGATGACATAGTTTGTTGAACAAAGACACGTGGAATACTTTTCTGCTCCTTTTCCGGATCTTTTCACGAAAGGGTCTTCCACCACGAGTCGAAGATAGCACTTCAGGAAGGCCAGGGCCCTGTTGGCGTCCATGGATTCGGTACAGCGCCGGTGGAGTGTTGATTAGAGTTGCCACGCCCCGGATGAGATGGGCAAAGCTGTACCAAACATTGAGATGGTAACATAAACATATGGCAACCAGTGATGAGGTCCAGGACCATCAAATGGTTGAATTTGCACAAATGTACTATTGAAGTCAAGACAAACTATGTGCCTAATTCTTCCGATCCTATTTATGCACATTTATTAGATATAATTTGTATGTATTGGTGTTTTCTCACATAATCACAAATAAATTCCGTTTTCAGGGCATCCCCCAATCGGGAAACACCAAACGCCAAGCAATACCAGTAACATCCAGTAACTTCTTGTGGACTCCGAACCGAGGGAAGCTGTAAAGCATTCCGACGGTCCTTGCCCGCATGAGCTGAGCGAAGTCTTTCACCACTGAGCCTGAAGATGACGCGCAGCCCCCACTGGCCCCACCAAGCTCCCCCCAAAAGACACCGTAAATGTGACCCTTGCTTGTTTGACATGTCAGGTGATGTTCCAAATGATTCCAAATGTCTTCCAAAACTTGTGAAGTCGAAGCACAGGTTCGGACCATCCGTGGGGTGTCCGAAGCCTAGTCGCCCATGCGACCGTCCATGAGGACCCAGCCCCAAACGGAAGGTGCTGATAGCTGGTGGTTGCTTTTGACTGCTGGGCTTCAGATCAGTGCCTTCAATTGGAAAAAGGCGAGGTCGCCCAAGAAAGTCTCGAAACCAAACCCAATGAGTCCCTGCAGTATGGCACTGAGTCAAATTCCATGTTCCACCCTCTGCACATCAAGAACAGAATATTCTGGTGGTGGATCCTGCAAATGCACCCAACGTCTAGTCCCCAAGACTGTACATTGAACAGACTTCATTGTGGTATAGGGAATCTTTGGATATAATCCATCTCAAGTTGTGCAGGATTGATCTTGTCGTCGTCCTGCACTATTATATATGCTGAGCAAATGTCTTCGGCCATCCTGGATCTTCCGTGCCTCTGCTTTCGGCACTGCAACACCAGTCAGTCAGATCTGTTCACACCAGACAAACTCCCATTTGACACTAACACATCCACATTGATGTGATGGCCTTCTATCCTGGACCCAACGGAGGGCGTCACTCGTGATCGCCGAAAACGCTCAAGGTCTTGAGACAAGGTGCCTGTATTAGGCTTGTGGACTGTTATGACTTTTCCTCGCACGCCCGCTGCATGGGGAAAAGGGGAATCCCTTTGCTGAACAAGCCTGGTAACCACCAGAAGCGGAGCAATGATTGTCTAAACTGACGTGGTCAGTTCGAAACCTCTTCTGTGTCCCAACCTGAATCCAAACATTGCCCAAGATTCTGTCACGTCTCCAATCTGTCACGTCTCCAATGACTGCCAAATCCCCGAAAACTCTTGTGCCAATCATGGGCAAGTTGTGTACTCACCAAAAAGAAGGAACGTCTCCTGACTAGAGACTGGGAGAATGGAACCTAAGGTCTATGGAGGGTCGTTCCCTCATTCCCTGCTAAGCACCCAGTCAGACTCCGGGACCAACTTCTCGATATCTCTCGGATCGATTTGGTCAGGCGCGCCGAGGGTCTCTGGGCCGAGGTCTTTCGCTTGCTACACAGGGTAGAGAGGTCAAGATAGGTCTGCTACTGGTGGACATCTTTTTGAGGCAGGTCATGTGGCTACACGTAGGTTTATGTTTACATTAACATCCTTAATGATGAGGCCATGAGTGTGAGAGCTGCTCATTCCATGCCTTTGCAAGCAACACCTTCCAAGAAACCTCCCTTCAACTATTTGGCTACAAATATCCGATCAAAGATTGGTCTTAGACCATGAAGGTGTGCGCCTACCACAATGACAATGGGACCCAATGACATGACCACCAGTGCCTTGCTTTTGATGTGGTTCATGCACAGCTGTCAATATTTTCAATGGCTTTCCTGTACAAGCAATGGAAAGCTCAGAAATGCTCAGAAATCATGCCTCTGATGTTCATTCTCAATCTTCTGAAATCTTGAGTTCACCTGCTGCCCCCCCAATCTCTACGGACGTCAAGCCATCCCTTTTCCGCCCCCCGGAAACCGCTCGGTCACCCTGCGCGTCGCCCTGCTGCGAGTGGCTCAACTCCTTGAAGTAGTCGTCACAAGCCTGGGAGTGTGACGCGTCCCTCCTGCGCGGAGTCTGTCCTACAAAACGAAAGGATTAAGCTTTGTTGACTTATAACCACCCTACAGGGTCAGGATGCCCCTTAATTGCACCTCTCCTGTGCCAAAAAGGCCAGTGCTAAAGTATAAGAGATTGAAGGGAAGCTTTTTGAGAGCTTGCGAGGCTGAAGTGCCAATATTTGGCTTTGGATGGTTTGGGGTCCAAGGGTCCTTTCTGTTGCAAGGGATTGGAGGAATAATAATAGATCTATTTTGCATGGAGTCTATTCTTGCTGGGTGTGGATAAGCAATCTTGGCCTCTTTGATCAATACATCCCAGGTCAGGTACCATTTGGTCGAGTCTAACATGGTCTAACCAAGGGAATGGAGTGGTTGAGCTATGGCATGTCATTGAAACCACCGTTTGTATTGGGAAGCGGTTGAAACAACTGACCAACATACCCTTGCAATGGTGCCTTTATGGTACTTGCTTTTGACCTGCATTCTTGCTGGATGCCATGGCACTTGGATGGATCCATGTACCCTGGAAGAACGCGGCTATTTGTGGAATTAGATATATACTTTGTATTAGGGTATCGAGATGTATCGAGTATAGACATGTATTTGTGCAACTTTGTCTGCGCCCTCCCAAAGTGAACATCTTATACAGCAAGGCCACCACTTTGATCAACAAGGTCTGTGTTGCAAACTGCAGAGGCCTGGTTGGCAGAAACATAAGATTCATGCCAGCAGCCTCCATCGAATCTCTTTGCAGGGCTGTTAGTAGTCTATAGGCCATGATAGAAGAAACTTTGGACCACCACATGGAGCACCTGTTAACGCCCCCTATCTGGCAAGCTGCAGTGGTACCCACTTGCACGACCATCACGCTCTGGTACTCGTGTTCCGACAAGATCTTTTTGTACATGCTACCTCAGCTTTCGGTGAAGTCCGGTTCACATGGACACCCCTGTTGACATCCCCACTTGAAATTGATCAAAGAAAATCAACACTTCCCTGCTTCTTCCCGCCATCACTCCCGAAACAGAAGTCGCCTGACATCCACCGAGGCCGAACCCCAACCAAACCCCCGACACATCGCCCCGGCGCGTTCGAACGCTTCCCTGTTGGTGAACTATGGTGAACTGTTGGTGTTAAGACGCTTCCCCATTCACCTCAAAAGGACCGATTTTGGGTGAAGCTTCTAGCGATGGCCTCCAACCTAATAGCGATGGCCTCCACCGAATAGCGATGGCCTGCCTCCGCCTAATAGCGGTCAGTGGTGCTGGAAAAAGTCGCCAACTTCTTCCTTTTATATCCTCTTTCCCCACCTCCTGCGAGGATCTGTGATAATCGATCATCATGGTAATCATGAGCTTAAATCGCCCGCTGCCATTTCAAGTTGCATGGAGGCTGATTAACCTCGTACTGGGGCTTCACGTGGATATCTTCTCCTCTCAGATGGACCTCGGCGGATCTTTTCGGATCTCCGCTCCGGTCTTCGACAAAGTAGGGAAACCGACCCTGAAGTGGGTTAGAAGATGCACCACTGCCTGACTAGGGGGTAGAAGAAAACTCACATTGACCTTGAAAGGACCAAACCCTCGGGAATTTGACTGTTGTCCGCCAGGAAGCAGTAATGAAATGAGGCGCTCATCGTCAGCAGGTAACGAGCTGGTCCTTCATGAGCATCAATACCCCTCTTCGATGAACCACTGAGGTCCATGAAAGCAGAAACTAGTTACAGTAACCAATGTTTCTTGAACTGGTTTGTGTCTATAGGACATTATAGGACTGGACCTATATTAGCCTATATTCCAACCATGATCTTTCTCTGCGCTTGGCAACTCCTCTAGATCTGTAGGACAAGGCTGGAGGATACAGCCTGAGAAAAAAAACATCGAAGAACAAGCTGGACTGCCGGAAAGGTTCCCGCGGAGAAGCAGCAATGCTTGGGAAGAAAGGAACAAACAAAGGCTTATATATACACGCACCAGCCCACCCGGTATGACTTGAACAACCCTTGGGACCAGTTCCATCATGTTCTAGTTGGACATAGTTGGACTGGCCTGGTGGATGATTGTTGGCTCATGGGTGCAGCAAGAAACGACAGGAGTGACCTCGGCCAAGTAGCAGTCAACATCTCCTTGGAGTGCTCCTCCACAGCGGTTTCAGCGCCTTAGAAGTCCAGGGTCTTTAAATAGCATGCGCATCACACATTCAGGGGGTTGAGAAAGAGACCGGCCTGACTCAACGAAATCAGAAGAAACATTATTTTAATTTGCAATTGCTTTCATGTCTTTCCTGAATATCATTGGACGCTCGAGCTGTTCATCGGGTTTCCCATGAGCACATGATGTGCCCGGGCGCCGATCTGTTTCTTAGTCGTTCTGTAGCCTCTTCCGCACACCGCTGCAGTGGCCTTGCTAAACCGCTCTGCTCGGCTTAGCTATGTTCTCCCCGGCTGTCTCATGTCTACTTTCTTCAAGCCAGCGATTGGCTTGGTCGAGGATAGCCTCAGGCGTCTCTTCAACGTCCCTTCCAATTCCGCGATGGATTTGTGCGACAACCATGGGAACACCCTGTTCCGAAGCTCCGACCAAGCTCTCCACATCTCCGCCATTTCTTAGCCCCAGTGTCTCGCCACGCTTCCAGTGCCGTGTTAAGAGGACGCTGGATGACTCTGGTGCTGCGACAGCCCCCGGTCTTAAGAGGGCGCGGGTGCTCCGACCGGATGGTTCTCTCGTCTATGTCCAGGCTTCAGTGGTGCCGGAGACCGCATGGTCACGACGCTGTGGCTGTACCACTGGTCGCTTGCCGCACCTGGTCGCTTGCCCAATGCGTCTCCAGCTTCATCGACTTATCCCCTTGTCACCCTGCGCCTTGAGAACGACTTTGTCCGGTTTCTCTTAGACATCTTAGACAAGGTGGGGATTTCTCTCGCCCACATCTCGTGCCGATCCGCCCTGAGTGTCACCGGACATATGGCGGTGTCCGCAGGGGTCCATGACAGAATTCGTAATTCGCGAGGGACAGCACGGAGTGTGTTCCGATGCCAGTGGAATATAAACACCACCCCCTATAGGAAGATGGACACCTTCAATGGCCCCTGTTCCTCACCAAGCTAACTATATCGCAACGCCGCTTGACATTCAACCTGAACAACCCACACATCCGTCACATCCGTCACTCTCGCACCTTCCAGATCCCAGGGGCTCAAAAGCTTCTCCCCCAAGTTGGGTCTCAAGAATTGCGCCATCACCTGGGCACGAGCATCCCGAGTTACGCGGGAGAAACGGGCCGTCACAACGGCCGTCAGGTGTCTACGCTTTTTGTTTGGTCATATCATGTACAGCAAAAAGCGTAGAGGTGTAGAGTTACCGTTGGTTGTATCAGTGCCGCCGCAGTAGCGTAGAGTTATACCGGCCGACTGGTTTCCACCCACGTGATTGAAAGGTTCATCGTGTGCAATGCCCAGTGCTTGGTGAAGATATTGGATCTGACCTGAAAACCTGTGGCACGGTCTTCCCTGTTCTTGTGGTCCAGAATTCGTTCAAGAAATCATGGTTGGTGGGTTTAAAAGCACACAAAAAGAATGTGATTCTTGAGGTTCAATCATGCAGGGAAGGCTAGAAAGGTTGACAAGACTCAACATGTTTATATTGTATATATAACGCAAAATCTGAAGGAGCTGCTAATTTCCACCTTCCCAGCCTGGTATGCCCGAAATCTAGCCTGGCGGTGTCTCCACGAAGGAATGCCACGACAATGCTGGTGGTACCAGTTGCTGCCTCTTGTTGGACAGGCCTCCGGAATGGAGCCTGGCGCAAGCGGGCACCAAGCGAATGACCTCCCAGCACCAGCAGAAGCGTTCATGTTGCCAAAGTGACCAAGGACTACGAGCGAATGCATGGTCTATTGGTCGCAGAGATCATTCTTTTGGTCTATTCGTTGGGATCCATGGCTAGGCAAATCCCTTGTGGTTCATTTGGATGGGTCAAACAGCAAGTAAGACCCATCTGCTTAGTGAGTTGGTCAGGTTGCATTTTCTTCCCTGTGTGGAATGAGTCAAGCATACACAAGGGTCCTCATCAATAAACTCCCCGAAACCTCCAAAATTTCAAAGCTTGCATGGACATGGAAACTTCTGGGTTGTGGAAACGAGGCATGTCTCGTTGGGGCCCAAAAAGGCACTTCTATGATTTCTTTGGGGAAGATCATTCCAAAGAAAACGGGCGGTGACTGTTCTATTCTCAATTCTCCATTCTCGACCTCCAAATCATCCACGGTATCTGATACAAAATTCCGATGACTCTGGTCAATGATCTGCTGGTGTCAATTCCACCAACACAGTGTCCCAGTACCTCCAGCTTTGAGCGGAAGCCCTTGCAAGACCTGCAGTTGAAAAGCGGTACCGATTTCCCACGGGTAGCCGCCCTGTAACACTGCGACTTGGAGGAGCAACACTCAGAAGGCAATCGCATGGGTTTAGCTTACACAGCAACCTCAAACCCCGCCGGACTCCCTTGCACACATGATGCTTGCCATGGCGCTCCAATCAGGGAACCATTTCTTCAACGGCTCCAAACTGGTGACCCTGGTCCATTGGTCGGGAAAGGACCCCCAGAAAGGGTGACCTGCGGCAGCTCTCGGCGTCCTAAGATCCTCCAATCCTCGGGCGGCCCCACCGACTCCACGGGCCACAACCTTGATCGAAGACCCAAAGGCCCGATTGATGAACGATTCAATGTGAAAGCCCGAGTCTTGTCCAAGTCTTTTTGCTCCGAAAAGGACCAGCCACCTGAGAATTTGCCCTGGACAACCTCAAGTTCCAGTTCCCCTCAAACGAAACGGGACGTGTGCTTCCTCGCTGCTCCAACCTCCCAACGGCCATGCCCACGACAGGCGCTGGGACCGGTGGGGTATCCCCTCGATTCATCAAGCAACAGCAAAGGGCCATCTATGGTTCTATAATGGATACGAACTTACAATCAAGAATGGAAAACAGGTCAACTCTAAGAACTTATTGATCTTTCATGAGTGTTGATTGGATGTAGTCACCTGAAGTGCCCTTGCCATCGCTTGGCCCGAGTTGCTACCCTCTGTGGCATTCGAAGCATCCCTGCCTCACCAACAGGGCTGGGCAAACATGGACTGGTGCAAACAAATGTGGAAAGTGCATTCTTTGCACATGAGTTATAGTTATATATTCCTTTTGTTCAACCAATTATCACCTTGCCACCGATATGTAAATATGTATATATAGTTAAATTATTATAGTTGTTATTGACAATTATCTACAGATCCTCTCCCACCAAAAGCGTATTATTAGATCGTAATAGCAACCCATAATGCCATAAACCTGTGCAGAAACACGATTATCCTGTTCCAGGTGGTTGCTTCGGCATGGAACATGCTTCACTGTTGGAATCCCACATGATCCACATACCCTTGAGTGTTGCTGCGTTTCATCCATCGGGTTCATCCACCAACGAGCTTCGTGGAATGGGTCACGGACCGATGGACCACACCTCTTATGGAGTGAGTGGTGCTGACCACACAAGCACGGACACTTCCTCAGACATGCGACCAAATAAATATAGACGATGTGAACACTTCAAGAAGTCATTTACAAAGAATTCACTCCTTGTGACGATGTAGGAACTGCTTCGCACTGAGATATCTCTGTCTATCTCTGTGTGCTCTCCATGCCCGATCTCCTCCAAAAACCAAGACACTTGTGATTGATAGAGGCGTGGAATAAACGCTGGAAAGGTGACGATCGGTGTGCCGCAAAGCAGTGCGAAGACCTCATGCGGTGCCTTCGACCCGAAGCTGGAAGTAGCTAAGGCCGCTCTTTGACTCCTGACGCTCCTAGGTTGGAGGCCATCGCTACTAGGGTCGAGGCCATTACTACTAGTAGCTACTAGTAGCAAGAAGCTACGAACGTATATATATATATATATAACGAGGTTCCCTTTAAAGACACGTCTCCGCGCAACATGAAGCTCCCCGTTCACGTAACACATGGCCAAAGATTGCCAAGGAACGATCGCTTGACTGATCTGAAAGAAGTGATTTCCAATCCTTGCTTTCGAGGGCGGCAGAAAGGAACTGGTGCAATCAGGATCAACCAGCACTGAAAGGAGGGTGGCTAACACTGGAAAGTTGTTCAATTGCCGATTCAATTGCTGATCGCTGGCTGTGTTGAACAAGGGCACCGGTGCAAAAAGATCTCACTCTGATTTGTTTTTATTCAAGTCAGGCCAGCAAGTATATACTGGCGGATACCTTGTGGTAGCCACTGTTTTCTTTTTCAAACTGCTAAGGCAAATTCCTCAGGAGTTGCGTGATACCACCAGAATTGCAGCCCAATGGTGTTATACCCGTAGGTGTACACTGAGCATTTAATCTCATTATGATTTCAACTCAGACTGAGGGGTGCTGTTTAACCAACTTTTGAGGCATAACTTCAAGTTCATATTTTTTACATCATCACAGAACACAAACCCTGATGTCACCAGCTCACCGTCCATCACAACACACCAGCTCTCCGGATCCAATCCCGTTGACGCCCCAGGCTCCTGCCGTTCCAATCTCTCAGAACGACCTCCTCGGGGCACTTCACATTCGTCCGCGGCAGCGGTTCATCGCTCAACGTCCCCAGCGGTGGCAAAGCGGGTCCGGTGGACACGTTGCCTGGGTGATGCTTTTTGCAGAACAAGAAACAAAAGCCCTCCGTCATAGTGGTAGAGATTCGCCAAATCCAAAGGATAAGCGCTCACAAGAGCCCACAAATCACCCACAACACTGGCAACAAAATGCCACTGTTCCGCTATTTTGGGGGGCAACTACTGCATTCACAAGTACTAAGTTACTACCAAACCCACGGAACTACTCCTACACCATCTCCTCCTACAACAACAACAACAACTACTACTACTACTACTACTACCACTACTGCTACTGCTGCTGCTACTACTACTGCTATTATACTATAATATATAATTAACTATATTATCATTGATTATCATAATTATTATTGTTATTAGTAGTAGTAGTAGTAGCAGTAGTAGTAGTAGTAGTAGTAAGTAGTAAGTAGTAAGTAGTAGTTAGTAGTTAGTAGTAGTAAGTAGTAGTTAGTAGTTAGTAGT
>CAXAMN010025361.1:19748-51950 GCA_963970005.1 Durusdinium trenchii | reverse complement strand
ACAGCATTTCGTGCCTTCGCTATCTCTCCACTACGCATTTTGTATTGCGCCTGCCACGACATCTGCATGATGAGTGGTGTATGATGAGTGGTGTATGATGAGTGGTGTGTGATGAGTGGTGTATGATGAGTGGTGTATGATGAGTGGTGTATGATGAGTGGTGGTTGAACAGCTGTTGAATGTCCGTAACACGGAAGTTTTGCACACTAAACTTCCTTTGATTATTCTGTTGCTCCATCTCCCAACCTTCTTGTGGTCGACCGCCCAGTACCGCCGCCCCGCCATGCCCCGCCTGTGTCCAGTTGGACCTCCATGGCGGCCTAACAAAATCGGGATCAGTTCGATCGAGTCAGGTTCGAGTCGATCGATAAAGATCCGACGAGTCCACGAGTCACTTTCTAGGTTCGATCTGGGAGATGAACGAACTTCGTGACGCTGGACGTCCTGGGGTCGGTAGAGGATGCCAAAAGGATTCTCAGCTGAGTTTCGTGATGATTCATGATCCGTGTTATCTGATAGAGGACGTTCTCCAAACCTTCCTGACCCAACATCCTCCGGTTCATCCGAGTTTCTACAAACCCCCCTCGGGCCCCATGTCACCATGGAGAACGGTCTTCCAAACCAAGACCACCCTTGGAAAACTGCCAGGTCTGATCCTGCACATGGACAATTGCTTGCAGTACGTAGATATATATATATATATATATTATATATATATATACTGTATATTCTGTCCGGCACCTGGTATTAAGGGTTTCTTGAACAATCCAACACTGTGATGGCTCCCCCCAATCGAAGTTGCACCAGCCGAGCTGCTTTGCCTGTCCAAGTCTACAAAGTGAACTAATCTTGGGAGCACCTCTCCCGACCAATTCAATGGACCCATCGCTCCCGTTGAAGGGTACCCCGGCAAGCTCTCATGTACCATACAACACCTGAAGATGAATGGTTCGGATTGTTATAATCGAAAGACAAGGGCCGAGTCGGCCTACTAGTGTCAACTGAGGAATCAAAGTGAATCAAATACATGGACATGGCAGTGGGTCCAAACAGGGAAATTCCGGTCCCGAATATGAACAGAATAGACGAGTCCTGGGGAATACTGGGGAGGTCAAGCTACCAGTTCCGGGCAACACGGGTGCCATGGGATGTGGGACAGTCACTGAAACATCTGCAGAATGAATCTGAGGGAGGGCGACGAGTGTTCGAGTTCGGTGCACGGCCCCATGTTTCGGCGGTGCAGGTGGGAGATGTGGGAGAATCCGTGAGTAGCACCTTTTTAGGACTTCCCAAAGTTTGCCCTCTTCTTCTTACAAAAAAAGGCAACGGGCTTCAGGGTGAACGAGTCTTCATCTTGGTCTGCATATCTTGAGCGCCGAACGCGGCCCACCCTGCACGATGTCCACGCTATCCAAGTGCAATCTGAAGTGACAGGAATGGTCGCGGTGGCCGTGGTGGTCGTGGTGAAGGTGGTCACGCTGTCGTCGTTAGGAGCGCGTGAAGTTGACGTGGAGGCTCCTGTGAGCATGCGAGAGCTGCGGCTGCTGGTGGTTCATGGCATCACAGAATGCTCAAGAAGGACACACATGAAAAACAAACTGCCAAAGATTTTGAATTGAGTTACATTGGTACACGGTTTTGCTACAATCTTTCTGCAAGCTTGTCCGCCACAGGACTTCGTCAACCCACACGTGTCTTCTTCCCGTTTGATGCTGAGTCATTCAGCTTTCACGCCGACCAACCCGATGTCCCAGAGCTTTGTCTAGAAGCCCGCACAAATTGGTGTCCTTGGACACCTGATCATCCTCTGAAAGCCATTGTTATATTGGTTCGTGGGAAAGAAAATCCTTTGTGTTGCTTCTGGTCTCTGTGTTCAGGACCATCTCCCCCTGCTGTTCCGCTTCTATTTTTTCGCCGAGGAAAGCAAGTGCATTGGGTAAGTCATCCCATTCAGTCTAACTGTGGATGATGATGATGATGATGATGATGATGATGATGATGATGATGATGGTCAGTAAGAACCCAAACCAGTTGGAATGCACTTCGACTCACTAACATTGAAGTGGAAAAAACCTGCTGGTTGGAGAGGACAGTAGTCGTCCAAAAGGCCCATAGTCCACTTCCATGTCAGTGAGTCGGAGTGTAAACGCAACATATTGAATTGAACAAAAGAAACAGCTCGTCATTTCAGCGAGCTTTGAATTCAAACACAAACAGCCACCGAAACGGGACCAAAACAAACAACAACGTGTCCTCCTGAGGTTGTTATCCCGGTCTGGCCGCGCAAAGAAGGAGAAGTTGGAGTCGTCGGAGGCGTAGCAATGGAAGGGTCCTTCCCATGCTCACCTGGTTTCACGCTGACCAATAATGCCCCAACATCCAACCATCATCAACGAGAGTTCCAAGAACTGTGTCCACTTTGGCCAATACCCACAGGCCATCGAGTCCTCATGGAGTGGTCGGACGTCACAAAGAAACGAAAGAAAGTGGAGATTGCAACGAACGAAATCTTAATGCATTAATATGATCTAATATGCATTGATATGCATTGTATAGTTCTACGAGAGATGGGCTCGATCATGTTTGATTGGACATGGCCAGCACCTTGTACCTGTGTATTGTTAAGAGTCCTCGTAATGTAGTTGTATTTACAGACTGGTTGGGAGGCCACCTGTATACCCCTGAGAACATAAATGACATACTGTAAATATAGTCTAATCAGCGATGGTTCCAACCACCTTATCAGTGAGGTAGGAACAACCCCCCCCAGGCAAACGGTGGGGTCTTTCCATCAATGTCACCACAGCAATGGAACAGAAATGGACCGTGTGCTTTTGTGTCTTTTGTGCGTTGATGCTTCTCGGCGGATGGCATACGGTTGAAAACCATTGAAAACCAACACCTTGAACATCCCTAGCGGATTTGACGGTGATCCGGCACCGCTGAAGGAGAAGATGACGGGCGGAACTGCCGGTTTGTGTCTGACAAGCCCCAAAAAACTAGACATAGACCACTTGCAGCTTGATCGTTGACTATAAGACATCCTTGTCGTTTCTCCCAGAGCGTTTTGCTCGTCCAATGTTGCAGCAATGACCATCCTTGGGAACCTTATAGATCATATAATAGACATTATAGACCAAACCCGTACAAGAATCAACCCATGAAACTTGGTTAAGCAAGCACACCGACTGACCAGCCTCTCTAGCAATGCCTGTGACTTTGTAAGCGAACGCCTTTGTAAACAAAAGCAACCAGCACAGCATGGCATGCACAAGTCCTATTGGATTCTATTGTACTGTTGACACACGAACACACAACTTCTTGCCCCCGATTCCCAGAAAAGGACCCCATTTCCCTGAACAACGCATCAAAAAAGACTCAATTGCACATCTGGCAACAAAAATAATGGCATTGAGAGGCCTCGGTGTCTCCATGCCGAAACTCACAAACCCACGTTCCGCCGTGCAAACCCACCTTTGACCGTTTTTTGGGCCGCCGGGGCAGCGGTCCATTCCGCCCAGTCGCAAAGGAAGGGCCCCGTGAAGTTGTCGCCTGGGGCGCGCGCTGACCGAGAGATAGCAGTCGACTAAGACGGGTTGACCACCCATGGGTAAGTTGGCAAAACACAACATAGCCACAAGGTTGTGGGGATGTTTTGGGTTTTGCGCGGTCAGGGGGTCACTTGGTGCATGCAAAATCCGGTCACTTGGTGCAAATATCAACAGCTACTAAAAGAGTCACCTCTGGCAAACAACTGGCAAACAACATTCAATTTGGGGTTGGGTTTTAGGGTGTTTAATGATTTTGGAGTTGGGTTTTGAGGGATTTAAATGATTTTGTGAGGATTTTGGAGGCTGTAGGGTATGCACTCGAGCAGCGACAAGGTTACCCCAACACCAGGCTAATTGAGTAATTAGAGACCTCACTAAACTAAACCTGTTGGTCAAATGTCCAAATGCTTCTGGCATCTTCTGGCCTCCCCCATTGCTTCCGGCATCTGTTGCTCAAGGACACATGGATGAAAACGCCAGTCAGTCCCTCACGCTGTGGCGGTCGTGGTCGCACGGCTCTCGGATGCGGAAACCAGTGACCGCTCAGCGACCTGGGAAGTGTTTGAGCCATCGTGAAGGTCCACCCGGCGGCAGCGTGTTCAAAGGCACCTCGGATGAGCAACCGTGCAGATGAGCAACCTGTGTAAACCATGTTTTACCGATGTTCTGCACTCGAATCCATGAAGGGATCATGAGATCTGCCATAGATCTTTCCAAAGAATCCACCCCTGAGTTCCATCGTCTGCTCTGAACTTCAAACGCCGGGTGGGTGTGGGTCGTTCGATCTTTCTTCATGATGATCCTGCGCTGTGTGGATTTCAGGTCTCAAGATTTCTCTTCACAGTGGGTGCCAGAACAACCAGAGGAAGACCGAGTTCAATCCCGCAGCTTCCAAGAGAACACGACGATCACACGCAAAAACCCAGAAACCACACACCGAAACCAAGAGATCACACGAAATGTTCCGATTCTCGGGTGCTCCAAGCAAGCCCACTGTTCATCGGAGTTTTGTGATGACGCAAGGGCCAGCCAGATCCACAGGGATGACGCCTGCGTCTTTCTCAGGTCTTCCGTTATTGGTTTTGTGGATCTGTGCAATGGTAAAATCCCAAGCACTCCATGTATGGCATGCAAGAATATATATATATATAATGGCTACAGTGACTTAGATTAAATCATATTAAATCACTGAAACCACTGCAGAATGTAAGAAACATTAAGAAACTAGTTATTACATTCAATACAATTGGTTATGTGGGGTGTCAGGGAGCGGCAACAATTTGTGCACTCTTCATCCCTCTTCGGATTTGGTGTTGATTCAGACTAGCCACGATGCTGGCATGGTACTCATACATGATCACACCGGGCCAAATGTTGCAGTTCCTCAGATATTGGCAGTATCGTAAAATCCGCGGCCTATTGGCCTATAGGCGTAAACAAGTTCTTGGAGGGAGGTCAGTGGTTCTCCTTGTTGCTCGTGGGGTGTCATCTTTTGGATTTAAAGGTTTGTCATAGAGTCATACTCTGCAAGGTTACTTCATTAACTACTGCATAACTAGCCATGATACGTTTAATACTGTACCTACAGAAAGCAGCTGGCTACGACGGGAAAGAATTGCTCAATTGCTCAACTCCAAGTTTGGGAAACGCATCATCCTTGATGGCCACACACAACCCAATTTTGGTGCATTAACAAGTAACAAGAAATCTTGACTTAGAATAAACAATTATACAATATATACACTAGGTGTCCTGCACCTACCACCTGAGAAATCCACGTGACCACCACATATGTCAAACAACGACTGACATACATAAAAGTCTCTGGTGCACCTATTAAAAGTCTCTGGAAACCCTCGCAAACTGATCACTGGAGGTTTTATCTCTCATCTTTCAATTTCCTCCACAGTGGTCATCAACATCAAAACTCATGGTGGGGCCTTCCTCATACCAGGCAAGTTCTCTTGCTGACCAAGCGCCCCCAATCTCAGGATATCAAAAAGGACCAAGGGCTGGGGGCTCTGGTACAGGATAGTAGGATAATGTAGGATAGATAAACTGACCTACAGTACTTAACACATGGAATGACAACTTTTTGAACATAGGTTAAGTGCTTTGTTCATGATGTTCATGCCGTCCAAATCTTGAACACCCGAAGCACAACTTGTGCAACTTGCCTAGGAGATGGCAAAAACAAACTGAGGTCTGTGGCATGGTCGACATCATCTGCCGCCGAAGATCAGTAGCGCGTGCAAATCCTTTTCCCAGGGCACACCCGTGCGACGGTAGAGTGTCTTCACCGTCTTACTCAGCAGGGCCGCAGAGAGGGAGAAGCTCGAGAAGGACACCAAAAGATGCCTCGAAGGTGATCGATGTGGAAGCGACAAGTTCCGGCTTTTGCGTCCTTCAGTGTGGCCACGCACATGTCTATATACTGCGAGGAACACATCACATGGAAGCGGAGTTACCACCTGTTTTGTTATTTGGAAAGTAGTCATTCTTTTGGGGCCATGCCATCCATGTAACGATTCTGGCAGGGAGTGTTTTCGTGAACCATCTTGAGATTCATCCGTGGGTCATGGCACCCAACCCTTGTTGACTCCAATTTCAGCACCCTCCATATGGATGTGTTGCACCCGCATCATATGGAAGTCTCGCGCCCCGCATGGCACCCCCATCCCGGCGGCCATCCCTGGCATCCCTCGCCTGGCCCGCATGAGGCTGGCGAAGTGGAGTGTCACTGAATCTCGGAAGGAAGGAAGGCTGGCGAAGTGTAGTGTCACTGAATCTATTCAAAGTGTGCGATGGCTCGACGACTGTGTCGCTTTGATTGTAGGTTGGCTGGGGTCTCATTTTCAGATGGGTCACTTTCCGTTTCAGAAGGGAATTCGGCCAAACTCCAGGTCCGCCTCCCAAGGCCCAGCACATCTCGTTTTGAATCTGGTGTCTTAAGCACTGACCTCAGGACTCGAGTTTGGAAGTCTCAGGAAGTCTTCGTTGGATCCTTTTGTGTGCTTCCATTGGGATTGAAAGGTACGGGCAGTATGGGCGTGGACCACTGTGAAGACCAAGACGGATTCCAAAGGCGCGGTGCTGTTTTTTAACTACGTAGTTGGAAGAGCACAGCCTTCCAAAGCTAAATTGCAGGGTGTCCATTGCGTTGGTCACAATAAAACCAGCTTCTTCTGTTCATCACCTGTCCAGCATCCCTCATTACGTCTATCTCAAAAGTTGGATCCAATGAACCTCTCAGCCTCCCTGAATCTTGCCCAAGAGGCTGTTCTTCGGTCGCTCCACTTGGATGTCTTTGCTGAGATTCTGCTCGAAAAAGGATTGGCAGGCAGGCTTCCTCAACATCCCGAGCACGAACAAGAACTTGTTCTGCCATGTTCCCCCGCTTCTCTTGCAGGGACTGTGCCGTCTTTAAGATGGTATTGCTTGGCCATTGGGCAAATGTCGAATGATGTTGAATGATGTCGAATGAAGATGCCAAAGTACAACATGACCCTACTCCTTCTTGTCAAACAAATGGAACCTTCCAGCAATGGTTCTGTTCGCGAGAACCCTCTTCCTCGTTGAGCGGAATATGTTGTTGCATGCTTCCGGAGTTGGAGGCTTTGACTGGTATAGACATGAGTCGATTCCACAAACAAAACATCACCCGCAATGCATGTTAAGTGCACTTCTTTCGATCCAAAGTCCGTGGCTTGAATGGCAACCGAAATCTTCAAAACACCCCAAGTAGAGCAAAGCCATGGCTACCATCACGAGTCTTGAAGCAATCTACAGCTATTACAATCACAAAGATGCAGTAATGAAGCTTGCGACAGTTGCATCTAGGCAACGCATTATACTCCAAGACTAGTCTGACCGTGCTGTTATAATGCCTTTACGCCTAATTACCAGTAGCACGGATACTATATATATATATGGTAGTTGTGAGGTGGAAACTCAACGGTACAACCGGGATCACTTACGATGTAATGCATGCAAAGTTGACGGGATATGAGCGGATGCGAGGGTGCAAAGGGTTGGTGAAGCACGTGGAAATGCATTGATTACTATTACTATATAATATCATATATATATATATGGAAGAACATGGAAGAACTATTAAGAACTTACCTTCACCTGTTGATGAATTTGCTGATATTGCGCAAATTCCAGTCACTTCGCACGCTTTAGGGGCCTCCTGAATCACAACAAATAGGCTTGGTGCATGACAGATCTTCACCCAGAAGTTTGTTTGGAAGAGAATTAATATCTGTCAGTGAGGTGTTAGTTTTATTGGGGTAGATATCCTTTTAAAATGGAAGAACCACTCGATTGAGCGGTTATGGCCACCTGGACGACGCGAACCACCAACCACCTGGGCAACTTGGAGGATGCGAGTTCATATGACGAGAGGCCCTAAGAAAATCAGCATGACCCGCCGATAGCGATGCTCTTGGAGAATCCGTTGGTAGAGACCTGCAGGATGCACTTGAAGATCCGAATGGATACGCTGATACAGAGTGAACCAACAATCCGAATTCATCCAAATCAGTCAACACCTGGAGCCTGCGGAGGATGACTCGTTCACCTATTTTGTGGGTCCGTCTCAATGACGTTTGTTGCGTCGAAACGCCCCGTGTGACGCTTTTGGGTCCCATATCGGGTCCCATCTTCGCCAAAGCATCGATTTGGCCTTTTGGATCCTTTTGGTATGAATTGGTGGCCAAAGCTGGCCGATGCACTGCCCAGCTTTGATCACTTCCACGAGGGTTTAGGGTTTAGGGACGGCAGGACTTGAACTCTGAAAAGGAGTGCCAGAAATCCTGCAAAAATCGGCACCCACTGCCCCCCTTTCATATGTGGTGGATTGTGGTGCTTGGAAATGGGCGTGGATGACTGGAGCGAATGGGAAATAATGGTGTAGCTTTTGGCTGCAACATGTTGCAACTCTCATCACACCTAGGAGGCTCGCTCATCCTCTTGATTGCTCTTGTGTGGGATATTTCTGACTACCATTCAGGTCGGTTGGATTTCTTGCGTCCAAGTTACTGCAGGGAGGCTGGCTCAGTTCGTACCTCTGGTTGTTTTCCAATCGGCTTGAATTCAACATGAAGCTGGAAACACCACGAACCATGTGAACCCCACAAGTTAAGATATAGATGGGCATAGATGGATCGAGTAGTGAATCCGTTGGATTAAACACGGACATCATGTCATTTCAACCTGTTTGCACGGGCAGCTACTATGACCTGGTAAACAAGTCTGCCAGGTGAATTGGTCGACGAACACCATCATTCTTTCCGTCTCAGCACCCGACTGAAACACCACTCTGTTGGTCACCATCGAGGTGGACGGCTGGCTCGTACGCTGCGTCGTCTCGGATCAAGACTGACTATCAATGACATGATATCGATAATATCAATTCCTGTGATCTGTTCTTCCCCCGGAAGAACTCGAACAGCTCCAAATCCCGAAATTCTCTACTCGTATGGCCAATCCCGAAGCACCACTGGGCGAAGACGTCGCTCGGTGGCGACGAAGCAGGCGCCATTCAAGGATTGGAAAACAGGGCGTTTGCTATTTGGAGACGAAGCAGGTCATTCACCAAAAGAAGGAACCCAATATATAGAATCTTCACCATCCTCACCATCCTCCAAAGGTCATTCTATGTTCAACTCCCCTGGAACCTGGTGTATGTGCATTTTCCATCCTTTTCCCTCGCCCCTCGCTGCGATTCTCCTCAGTTCGACTGACACCACTGATGTATCATAATGGAACCATGACAAAATGGGACCAAGGACAGTGACATGGCATGACATGGCCAGTTGAAACCTGCTGCCGATTCAATCTGACTGAGAAACTGAAGCTGCGCTCGAACGGTTGGATCCAAGGAGCATCGGAACCCGTCCAACATCGTCGCCTCGCAAATGCACTGTGAGCACGTCCTCCTCCTAAGCAGTGGATTGGGTCCACTAACATGAGGCAGAAAGGACAATACACAGAAAAAAACAATGACGCCAAAAGCAGCGGCTGGTGGGAGAAAGAGCTGTGTCGACTTAAAGAAACCCGGATCAACCCAGTGATGACTGCGCGTCACCGTGACGCTGACAAAATACCCTGATGTTTCAGGCATCCCCAAGATGTGCGTTCCCAAACATGAAACCAAACCTCTGTCCATTGATGACTTGTCGCACGTGATGAAACCTCCACGTAGTAGGAACCTTCAACTTCACGGAAGTCCCTGAACAGTCTATACCTTGAATTCCACCTGAATGTCTCATATATTTTTACCACCAACCGCATCGGCGAGTTGACATGGGCAAAACTTCATCACCGCAGTCATCTTCTTGGTCCTTAAGAAGGTCCCCCAAGTCTCCGCCGTCGTGAGCGCTGCTTCGATCTGCAAGAGCTGTTGTCCCAAGTGGGGCCGTACGTAGCGCCTTTTCGGCTTCAGGCGTGACAACATCCCGGCGACATTTCCGGCGAGGCGACGTGGCCTATCTTGGCATTTAACGGCCGTGAAAGGACGGACAGGGGTGTGGGTTTTTTAGGTTTTTCCTCGACTGTCAGGTGAGGGTCGTGAGATTTTTACAGATCGTTTTCTCCTCCTCCGCCTTCTCCTCTTCCTCCGCGCCAGACCTCAACAGAAAGCGCCAGATCGCAGTGGGCAGAACCGGACCTCAACAGCAAGCGCCAGATTGCAGTGGGCACTACCGGCACACCATACCAGCACAATGGAAAAAAAACACAAGCGCCCAGCTCAAGTCCCCAACCCAACCACCAAAGACCCTGCCGTCTTGGGCACGGGCTCATGCTGTCGCGCATCTGCCAGGGGAGCCGGTAAGCCTCATGGGGTGGCTAATTCCCTGCCAGCAGCCGGGGTCTTTGAGGCGCTGCAAAGAAAAGCATTGAGGTCTTGGAGGCCCCCCATTCATAATTTTTTAGATCCCGGTGGCATGCGAGAGCACTCTGAGCCAATGCCTGAAGAGGGTCTGGCCCCTCATCGCGCTCTGTAAATGCAGCTTCTGTGGGTGCAGATGGCACAGCACCTGAACCATCATCACGCCCTGTGGATGCACCATCCATGGGCACAGCATTCGAGGCACCAACGATTGAAGCACCCATACGAAGCAGCTAGCAAAGCCATGTGCCGTTGAACGTCATTGTCATGAGGCAAGCGTCCCTGGGCTTCCATCTGGGCCATACGAATGCACATCACCTGAGCAATCTGAACCTCAAGCCACCCATTGCATCCTGCAAGTCATCTCTGCTCTCCATCTCAGCAAAAGAATGTTTCAGCTGTGGAAGGCTGGAGCTTTACTTGAACCATCTTGATCTGCACACGATCACCCATGTCTGTAAATAGATGATCATGCCTGTAGTAAATGCGACCTCATGCCAGTGGTCACACTCACATGTATTGAACACACAGTCACAAACAAACCCGCAAACACACAGTCTCAACCACAACCACAAGCACAGCCACAAACATACAAACACAAACACAATCACAAACACACAGCCCACAAACACACAGCCACAAACACACAACGACAACACACAGCCACAACAATAGTTTACCTGTGTGGTATTTTGCGTGGTAGGTGGTCACAGGGTAGCATTTTTGGATGCCAACTGGTGACCCCGACGACACCCCGACGCGACGCGAACTCCTTAACATTGAAATAGCAATCCCAAACCCGAGGACCCACAAGCAAAATCAAAAACCACAGAACCCACAACCATGGCAACATGCTCCTCAAAATGGCATGAAAACACATGATTGAAATGTCATGGCGGGATCACTCGAAGCAAAGTATTTTTCTTGCAAAGGTCGAAGAATCGAAGATTCGGAACTGCTGGGTCGGGAGAAACGATCAGACATGGATATGATGTGATGTCGTATCAGAAGGATCACCTCAGAAATGGATAACCTCAGAAGATGATTACATGGACTGCGGAAACCTTTGGCAAGTAGTGAAAGAAAACACGAGGACCATTGATGATCAGGTTCGATCGTTTTCATGTGTGTGGTACAGGGGCTATAGCAGCTACAGTCTCTGTCATCACCTGGTCTTTTTGAGAGTGATCAATTGACATGGGCCGAATGTGCCAATTCAAGTTGTGGCCCTTGTTCTGAGTTCCACAAAGTGCAAGAATCCTGGATCAGGTCCTGAAGATCAGAAGCGCACCTATGAGGATTTGGCCACATGGAAGTGACCCCCACGGATTTGTTCGACCCTCTGTGGATTTATTACGCTAGAGATGCTAGAGAGAAATCCATCAGGTGTCCTTACTCTTGAAGGGTGGATAGCCGCATAGCCTTGCAACAAAAAAAAGGTCCGGTTCGCAATGACGAATCTACAAAACTACACAGCCAGGACAATAAGTTGGTAACAAGCTTGTGAGTACATAACCTACAACCCTTTCCCCTTAGAATCCTACAGGGATCACAGTGGAATGCTGGCGGATCAATTTCCCCCCAGAAGTAAATCTGTTTTGAAAATTAGCTAGGGGTGGAAACTAATCCGCCGGAATTCCATAGGGAAAGAGAAGTGATGTCAATGACATTCTCGAGTGAAGTTGTTACCAAACTTTCTTCCTCCTGAAGTATGAGTATCCTGGTAGACTCAACGTTCCCTTAAACATCCTGAAACCAATTCTTGTCAAAATAGAAAACAAATCATGAATCTTATCAACATTTTTTAATGAAATACCCTTTGGCGCCTTTGGCCCTTAAAACTCTGGTCTAAGTGGCTGCATGACTTGCCAGTGACGCCAAGCCGGCACGCTGCCGTTGCAGTGCTGGTGGTACCTAAGTGACGCATCCCCCCCGAACGCCGTGAACGCCGGAAGCGCCAGGCCCACGGAGGCGGAGGAGGCGGAGGCAGAAGCGTGTATCAGCTGGCTGTGGAATCCGGGGAAAAACAGCTGGCTCCAATTGGTTCTGTCTCAGTTTGTGGGGGAGAAGTAATGCCGATGCTTCTCGCAAAGCCCAGCTGGAAGTTCATGATCGAATCGGAGAGCCTTTATCAACAATTGGTGACCTATCTCGGAAACTACGGCAAGAGTTCTTGAGGTATACCACTGGAACTTGGACATCGTTTATTTATCTTCCAATTCTATTCCGATTGTGCCTACCGTATCCATGTCGTGGCGAACATGTTCAGTGACCCAACATGTCTTGGGTAGTAAGCAAACAACAGAGAATACCCATTGTTTTTGTTTTTGCTTGGAACTGGCACACCACAACGTCATTAAAGATCTTGAGATCAAAGTTGGGTCAGGTCGTGTTCTTAATTTTTCTTGCAACGATTCATTCAACATTCCAAGTTTCTTGAAAAAGAACACTCGGAAGAACTGAACACATGGAAGAACGTGCGAGTTGAAACCGGTTTAAGACAATCCACCAACAAATCCCACCACCGTCGACCTCAGCTTGTCCCCCACCGGCATGCTCATATCTTCAAAATGGTTTCTTCCTTGTTGGGGTCTCTGCAAATGTCTAGGTGTGCACTTCAACTGGCCACTTCAACACCCGGCCATGACACAAAACAAGTCATCACTGCAACCCTGCAGATTGTCCGCAAAGCAAAGGTTTATCATGGTTTATCTGATACAAAGCGTCTGAACCATTTCGCCAACGACCACAATGGGAAAACTACCCTCATCCGGACAAACAGCGAAACTGAGAAAGCAAAGTGGCCTTTACTGGGAGCAGTTTGTCTTTTGAACAAACAGGATGTGGGGGTCTCTGGGCAAAATTGATGGTTCAAGTCCAGGTTTGCCACCGAGTCTGGCTCAGCAACAGCTCCTTCCAAAAGTGCTCTTAAGAGTCTTAACAAACAGATGTTCCCAGCCGGTTCTCTTTTTTTACCGACCAATCTTCACTTAAAATGATCCTTAAAATGAGCCTCGGCCGCACCTCGGTCGACTTCGCGCCGAATCATCGGACACCGACGTCGGAATCATCGGTCGCTGCCAGGAGACCAGTTGCTGGACTTGAAGCTGCTGGGGCAAAAACTCGGCACCTCCCACGCCGCGATCGTCGGCGGATGAAGCGTGCGACCAGCTGCTTGAGCGTGGACCCGTCTGGACGACAAGTGGGGAAAAATGTGTGTGTGTGTGTCCATCTCATAGAGATTGAGATGGGTACAGTATCCCACAAGTCTGTTTCGAATGGGGAAGTATGTTTCTTGTCATCACCTCTTTGAGTGTCACTGTCCAAAGAACCCAATGATTGGCCCAAAGAAACGTCCCGTCGAAGTGTGCCCAGGATAGAGCTCGAATTTGTCATACCGGAAGACATCAAACTGAAGAGAAATGTCTGCTGGACAATGGAACATACACCCTTCAACCAGGAATTCAACTCTCTAACCAACTTGCAGCCGCTACGACTAGAGTATACAAAGTCCGCTGAAGTAGAACATGATGCAGTGGAACACCGTGGACCATATATAATGTCAAAGAAACTCCCTGTGAGTAAACATATCTGGTCACATGTTCATCTTTTTGTTTTTTGTATGAAACGATGTCGAACATGTACAGTAATACATCACTGTGCGACACGTGATTACTCGAGGTGTTTGTCCTTTATAAAACGGTTCGCTGAAAAAACAGTGTCACTGTGCATCATAGGTCCTGCAGGAACAGTCTTGGATCTCTTGCGTCAGTCAACCTCCTTACGAGGCTGCCCCATGTGGTACTCCGATGAAACTGGCCGATCTGAAATCTTGAGTAGAGATAGTAGAGGGATTGCCGTATATCTAAAAAGCATCCATTCATTAAAATACCCTCAAAGTCCTTCACATGGAAGTGGACAAAAACACATGAACAACCACTTGATGGAACAAACGGAAACATGGTCTTCCAAGGGCCCATGCCATCCATTTCCCCGTGACATGTCACATGCTGTGTTTGTCAGACTGTATCCAACAAAGCCAACGCCCTTCGCACATCAACATCTGGAACCAAGCTGCAAAGAGTGGCTGGGGATGACTTTGTCCTGCATGTCTGACACCCCTCTGAGAGTGGCTGGGGGGGGCCGAAATGGACGCACCGTTGATGTAGCAAATGTGGGGATGACACCATGGCAAGAACATCCAAAAACCCTCCAATGCTGTGCAACATGACCTACATTTTGAAAGACAACAGGTACAACATGTCGCGTCCTACCCGAGGAATATAATGCTTACGGTGGTCTGTAAAAACATGGGCGGTGCGGTGTGAACCTGGTAGATTAAGTGCTGGTGCACAGAATTATCCGTACATCATGCATCCATAACGGAGGAACACGGGAAACCAGCTAAACCAGTCGAAACTTTATGTTGTTTCTTCGTTGAATGCCCGGTCAACCAGGTGTTGAGAAGTTGCAGCACATCTTCAGTTAATCAAGGGTCATTGGTCTTCATGCATGAGGGCATGTTCTTCCTGCTTCTTTTGTTCTAGTCTTTTCAGAGTCCCTTGGTTATACATGTCCCAACCTTAGCAATATGGATGAAAGCCACGTGGCAAAGACAAACAAACAAACAAGCAAGCAAGCAAGCAAGCAAACAAACAAACAGTAGTAGCTTCTTGCTCCTAGTAGCGATGCCCTTTGCTCCTAGTAGCTTCTTGCTTCTAGTAGTACGGCCAGGAGCCCCTAGTAGCTTCCTGCTGCTAGTAGCGAAACAAGCACAGGACACCACAGTCTCTCAGAATCCTTTGGGGTCTCAAGGAGTCCCTTCAAACCACCCCCCGCGAACCTTCCAGCATCACTCGCTGAGGCATCAGCAGGACACCTGGACCGCAGGGGTAGACCGGTCCCACCTCCGCCTGGAAGAAACGCAGCAAGCTTCCAAAATATGTTCAAGCAAACATCCGAGCATGTACATATACTGTAATAACACACACATATATTAATATATACATTTATAGTGATTGTATGTGTTCTTGTCGAAACTATGTATGTACAAAAAGAGGGAGACAAGTCATTTCAACACCCTACACCCTTCCTGGTGAAAGTTGCTCTGGCAATCAAACATAGACAACAGGGGCTTGTCATGTCTAGAGTCTACTACAATGATCACATCTCATTTTGCCGCGCACATCGGCGCACCAACGTTCTGATGAACTCTCTGAACACTGCCCCACTGTGGCGCCTACTTGACTTTGGTAGGCTTTGGGATTCAGAATCGCTTCCTGAAGCCAAAGGCGGTGCCCGATGGTGCCCAAAGACCGATACCCAAATGCATCCTCAAAAGGTGATAGGTGATAAGGAAAAATATGAGAAAATATACCCAAACACCTTCTCTTTCTAAGGAGTTATGTGGATCTCTGGGGACACATGCATTCCCAGGTGTTGAAAGTGTTTTTGGCGCATCTGACATCGATGGTGGAAAACTGAGTCCGCGGGTTTCATCCCAAAGGAATTGGTTGAATTCACCTTTACTTTCCTTTACTCATGCCGTCCTTTACTCATGCCGGTGGGCCATAGTTTTCGCAATTCTTGCAAGGAGATGACGCAGCAAAAGGACAGGTTGGATTGATGAACCTTGAAGAAGGAATCTTTGTGACAGCACCCTAGCAGTTGCCTGTCTAAAATCTATCTGTCGAAAAGTGCAGAAACCAATGGATCCTTGGCCCTTTGAATCCTGAACACCTCATGTGGAAAATTGATGAATTTTGTTGCGAGTTCACCTTCGCGGATGACACTTTGATGTGGTCCCAAGAGAATGACTGGCATCTTCTGGAGGTCACGAACACAACAAATTGATGGCCTGGTCACCCCTCCCAAACGAGCTCCACGACCCGAACAAAAATGGCATGATTCATGAATGTTTACCACCTCTGAGAAAGCTGATGTTTTCCATCATGGTTCTGTGACACCAAGCGGAAATTACAAGTGTTGTTTAAGTGTGTTTTGTTGTTCCTGGATTTGGAAGTTCCTCAAAATATGGAGGGCCCTGGTACAAAAATGTACCTGCACAACATGGCCCAACAACTCAAGGGATACATAAAGCATCATAAAACAACCAACAACCACTTTGTCAGGCTCATTTATTACTGAAACATGCACCTCCAAAAGCAAGATCCACGGGTAAATAAATCGCACCAAATCGCCTGAGTAACTAGATCCTGTCAAGGTATAAAGCCCCACCCTCTCTAGCTCACCCCGTTAGATCCCATTAATACTACCCGCGCGCGTCATCGTCCCAGCTCGTCTTCTGTCTTCGCCCAGCATCTGGAAAGCTCACGGCAGAGATGCCACACAGCAACGCGAAAACAATGACCTGCCGCTCCGACCCCAGCCGCAACGACTTCCCTTCGAGAGATCGGAAACTTGCGAGACGACTTCGGAAGCACGTCGATTGGTGGAGAACATGGGATGACGCAGGGACCTGGAGATCACACCGAACTGGGCGCGGAACAAATAACTGAGTGCCAGCGTGTGATCGATATTCTCGATTTGCAAGATGACGAGACCATACGAGTCCATGCGCAATCCCTGCAGGCTTTTCCTGGCACATCATTCAAACTCGGTGTTCGGCACAACTGGGAGTCGACTTGAAAAGAGTGCGCCAAATTTTTATATGTGTGTTCCCTGAATGAAGTGCATCCGGCAACTCTCTGATATTCATGACCTTCGTGTCGAAAGGAAAGCTGCAATCCTGATGATGTTCGGGGACGCCCACATGGTGCAGTAATTATTTGCAAAGATACGGCCGAATTCAACACCTGGCCATTTTGGCCGGGCATATACTTAAGAACGCCTATAAGTACTCAATGTTGTCGAAGTGGGTTTGTTTGCCGTGGCCTGATTGGCCGGCTGCATTAGATGTATATATGTCTGTTCGAAACCTTCCTGATATTCCTTTTTCATGTCCTTTTTCAAGAGATGATATTGTCCACATGTCTGATTGGCCTCATACCTGTTCCGTGAAAGCATGACGCATGGCCTGTATTTCATTTTGGACCTCCTTTCTCAGTTCTTGTTCTGTGCGGTTCTCATTCACTGTTTTTTCTATTTTTTTCTAGCGCTTGCATTTTGGACTGTATGCTCTCGATTTCGGCCTGGTGTTACTGGTGTTTGTTGATCTCATCATGGATCTGCAGGGGTATATGATTACTCGAAGCTTGGCGCCCCGCTCTGCCCAATATGCACTCACTCGTTCCCATGTTTGCGCGAATATCCCCGATGGTGATAACCTTTGGCAAGGCCCATGAAGGCCCCTTGCCAAATCACAACTTGAAGTGAAACATCACAGTATTGTGATGGGCTGGGATCATTTGCAAAAGGAATTGGATTGTACATGATGGTACAGTGAGTGGTGAGCGATGATTTGAGATCCGGCAGCGCAATCGAAGGTCTACCTAAAACGAACTCAAAGTGACAATGTTCGCATTCGTCGTCCTGCGATTTATTGATAGATGCAACCTAGGTGTCTCCCAAAACACTCCCGCGAAGTGCATCCAGGAGGCTTTTAGCGTGGCAATGGACAGAAAAACATGTTTTGGTCTTGGTGTTGTTCTATGGTGGAAATCTGCTGGGGGCAAAAACGGTCGATGGGATGTTTGCCACATGTCTGGCGCGATATTTTCTTTAGGCGCTATAAGTGACTTCGGACCAACAATTTGACATCTTCAACTGTCGGGGCTGCTACTTTATTGATTGCATTGTTTCATGGTTTGCGAGCAAGCATGCTGTGTTTTGTTCAGTGCTCAAGACTGTCACATCATACAAGTCCATTCCCTCTATCGGTGCCATATCAATAGCTGATCGCTTGTCCATTATAGGATTCACTTGACAGTTGCGGTCCCAATATATGGTGGTTGATCAATGTTCTTTCATCCTGGAGTGGCCATTCTTCGCGGAAACAATATATTTTTTGCGGATCTTTCGCGGCCTATTCGCGAAGCATGGTCCTACAACCATGTCTAGCTAACATGAGCCGGGACTATTCATAGCATCACAAAATGGGACAAACATCTTGCAGCATGACCCCAGCAAAATGTTGAGTGCTTCCACAGCTACTCAGGGTCACTTGCAGCATCTGTGCGACAACTGTGCCGAATAGAATCAAGCACAACTCAACCCAATCCTCGCGCCATTTACCAACACAGGG
Source organism: Durusdinium trenchii (assembly GCA_963970005.1). Lineage (NCBI taxonomy): Eukaryota > Dinophyceae > Suessiales > Symbiodiniaceae > Durusdinium > Durusdinium trenchii. The sequence continues at coordinate 33,301 of CAXAMN010025361.1, read as the reverse complement.
TGATGAGGCTTAGGGAATGCTGGGGGGCCTCAAGCTGGGAACCTGGACTTTAGCGGCGCATTCGCGACGACAAATTTCACTGGCGATTTTCCCGGGAAGGCGTCGCATTTTGGGAAAGGTTAGAAGGGGTTGGAGTAGAAAGTCTTGTAGCATGGGGTCACTTTTTTTTGCAGTCACTTTTTCTTCAACTTCATTCCGTAGCTGCTTGGCTATGAATGAGATCGCTGCCTGGGTTACCGCCCAAGGGGTTGAACAACAAATTGTATGAATAGTTTCATGAGCAAAATTGGACATGGTGAGGACTTCGTTCGCCTCCAATAGATCGCACCGGAGCATTCGTCGCGATGGCCTGAACGAGAAGCGCTCGCCTTTTGCCAAGAGTTGCCGTGAGTGAGACGCATGCAATGTGATTTTCTCAATCCTATTTGCTGTCACCTTTGACTAAAGGTTGCCGTGCCTGGGACGCATTCAATGTGACTTTCTCAATCTTTGCCTTCGCTCCTGATGGAAAAGCACCGTGAAAATCTTCAATATCAAGATTAACCATCGCGAGAACTTCATTCTACCCCGCTCCAAAGCTCCAAAATAGATCATCCCTGAGCATTCGTCGTGTTGTTCGGCTGAGTGGTGAGCTGCATCGGCTATTACAGGGTGTACATGTTTGTTTTCATTTTCCCCAACATCAGGTAACAAATGTTAGGTTTTGATGTTATTCCTGCCTCCTCTGCGGCGGATCTCAGCATTCCTCTCCCGATTGCATTCCTCGTGGGAAAGGTAAAGAATGGGGCAGGGGTCGGGTGGGTGTAAATAATTTCGTTACATTGTGGCAGTGGCTGCTGGGGTCTGTAAAACCAGTGTCCAACAACGCGGACGGCGACAAAACGGCTTTGGTGGGGCGTGCAAGAGGGGCAAAAGAGAAGCTTTTTGAACGTTGCGTGGCCAATCGCAGTCAACCACTCTCTTGGCCTCACCGCGCACCACGCGCACGCCGGGCTCGCCAATCGGGGGAGGAACGCTGAGATCCGGCGCGGAGGAGGCAGGAATGCTGACATCAAAACCTAACATTTGTCAAAAATAAATTCACCCCGTGATAGCCGACATTCAAGTGCAGCCGAACAACACGACGAATGCTCAGCCAGGGGCGATCTATATTGGAGGTAGAACGAAGTCCTCACAATGTCTAACCATGAAATTGAAAATACTCACGGTGCTCTTCCATCAGGAGCAAAAGCAAAGATTGAGAAAGTCATATTGAATGCGTCCCAGTCGCAGCAACTCTTGATAAATGGCGAACGCTTCTCATTCAGGCCATCGCGACGAATGCTCCGAGGCAAAGAAAAGTCCTCACCGTCACCATGTCCAATTTTGATCATGAAGCTATTCATACAATTGGTTGTTCAACCCCTTGGCCCCTGAGACTATTAGGTAACCCAGGCAGCAATCTCTTTCAGAGCCAAGCAGCTACGGAATGAAGTCGAAAAAAGGTGACTGCAAAAAGACAAAAGCGACCCCACGCTACAAGACTTTCTACTCCAACCCCTTCTAACCTTTCCCGAACATTTGCAAACATCTGCGCAGCCTGTCAGAGCAGCTGCAGGTCGTTGCCTCACTGTCAGGGCTGTGCCTACTCAGGTTGCTACTTTGTGACAGTGGGGACAGGAATCGGACAATCCTTTACGCACTGCCAGGGCTGGGCGCGGGAATGTTGAGGCTTCAGTTCTATGACAATGGGGACATGCGGCGAAGCTTTCGCGGAGAAATACTTTCGCGCACTTCATCGCGAATCTTTCGCGGATGGTTTAAACAACATCTGAAAGGCTGTTTTACATAAACTCTTTACACGGGATTTTAGATCATCTCGCGAGCACGAAACTTCCTGTGAACACCTCCTGGTGTAGAGTCGCCCAATGGACCGTTTTTCCCCACATAGCGTATTTCCAATAACATTTCGAGACAGGTTGCGGGCGCTGGTGCTGGTGCTGTAAGCTGGCTGTGCACGTGGGTTGTCGGGTGCCAGCGCCGGTGCTGTGGGCTGGCTGCGCAGCTGGGTTCCGGGCGCCGGTGCTGGTGCTGTGAGCTTGCTGTGCACAGGTTCTGCCGACAGCTGTGTCAAGGGCTGTACTGTTTGCGCGCATACTTTTGTACGTATAATGTTCTATGCGCAATGTCAGGCTCTCAACCGACCATTGTTTCAGCATGTTTCAGCCTGCTACTCACACACAATAGTCGTGCTTACTGCTTGGCCTTGGGCGAGTGAAGCCTACGGGCTTTGCCGTTTGCGCACACACTTTTGCGCGCATAAAAACTTATACACGCAAGATCATACAGCCTTATCGTTCTACAGATCGTTGCTTCAAGCATGCTTTAAATCAATAGTGGCGCTGGATACCTTGGGCCAATGACACTTACGGGCTTTGCTGTACGCGCGCAAAAGTTTGCGCGCGTAAACTTATAGGCGCGGGATCATACGTTGTTATTCCCCAAATAGGGATAGCTACGGGGTTCTGACTGCAAATAAGAATGGTGCTGGTGTTGTGGTCCAGCGCGCGTTCAAGACTTTAAGACGGGCCGCGGCGCTGGTCGGGCGCTGGCGCCGCTGCCGGTGTTGACAGCTGGCAAAGCGCGCCGGTGCTGGTGTCAGCTGGTTGCACGCGCTGTGGAGGCGCCGTAGGCTGGCTGTGCAGGCTGCGTACATTCTTGTTCCAGCCAGTCGCATGTCATCAGGTCGTGGGATTCAGCCTAGCGGTGGTGGTGTTTATGGTGATCATGGCAGTGGTTGTGATGGTGGTGATGGTGTGCTGGTGCTGGTGGCGTGCTGGTGCTGGTGCTGGTGCTGGTGCGGTGCTGGTCCTGCTGCTGCTGCTGCTGGTGGTGGTGGTGGTGGCGGCGGCGGCGGGGGTGGTAGTGGTGGTGGTGGTGGTGGTGGTGATGATGGTGGTGATGACGGTGGTGATGGCGGCGGTGATGGTGGTGGTGGTGGTGACGGTGGATGAAAGCACACGCATGAGAGCGCACATATGGGAGCACTGAGCACGCGCGAGAGCACATGAGAGCATATTTTCTGCGCCTCCCACGAATTCTGAAACTCAAGGTCCACAAAGTACTGCCCCTGCCACTCTGCACTTCAAGGTCCACAAAGTGCTGCACCTGCCAGCAACTCTGCACATCAAGATTCACATTGCGCAGCCCTACCAAGGTGCTTCAGCATCAAAATGCCAACCTGTAGCTTTCGCTCGAGACTGCCTCCGGCTTCTGAAAAGGTCAGGGTTCACTGCACCTGCCACGAAATCAGAGCACGCCGAAGACCACCACCATGTCCAAAGTGCTGCGCCTGCCACGAAAAGTCGACTTTGGGCCAACAAAGCATGAGGTTCCCTTGCCTGCTGCGAACAGTGATTACCAAGTCCATCCAAGTCCGAAATGCGCACGGCGCCACATCGAGAGTCCTGCGAGCCTGCGCAGTCAAAATGCACTTCAAAGATCTCGAGGTAAAGAAATGTACCGTAAATAGCAGCGAATTAGCAGCACACGGATGCGCACACCTCCGATCAAACACCCGGCCTTAACTGATACCGTAAGAACCTAGTGTTGGGAAAAAAAACTCTATCACAGGTGGACGCAACACTGGCGACGTCCCATTCAAAACATCTTCTGGCAATTCAGGAGCCGGGGAAAATGCCTCATGAAATGCCTGTCATGTATATAGAAAAACGTGTCAAACAACACCCTTAGCTTTCCTCCGGCACCAGTATACTACCGGACTTTGAGATAGAACCCCAAAACTATTTTTTTGGACCCGAGAGGATTTATAGGTTAGAAACCAAACGCATCGCTATGAATGCCTTGACACAGAACCTTTTGAATTTCATATTGTCTTTGCAAGCGCTGCTAGAACCCAACGTGTTGATGGCGAACGCACTTGTCACCACCAATCTCTCCTCTAGCTCAACATCAACTCAACAGTGCAGGTCCTCGCCGGCCCATGCACCGCCACGCGACGTGGTGTTAAACCGGGTCGCCCGAAAAGCCTGGCGTTCGGCCCTGCACCGGCCTGGCTCACTTGGAAATAGTGATTTCCTATTCGGCCATTCCAGGTCTTCACGCCGATCTCCTCGATCGCAGAACTCTGCTCGGGACATGGGGAAAGAGGCCAGGGGCGAAAGCCGGCGTTTCGGTGCGGCGTTTGACCACAGCATTGCTGGTGCAAGTGGAGGCATAAGACATGGTACTGGCCACTGTTTCTTGCTCTTCATCCAGGTGTTCCAAAGTTCCCCAGGTGTGTTCGCGTGACGTGAAGGTTTGGCCTTACCCCTTGAACAGCGCAAAAGGAGAGTCGAAGGGGTATATTTTGATGCCGGCATAAAACTATATGTAATTTAATGACAAACCTACATCGTTTCTCGGAACCAAGCATTTTTAATTGAAGCACTGCTAGATAATCTTCAGCAGGCTCTCTCTCTCTCTCTCCCCCTTCCCATGACTTGTTGCTCGAACTTGAACGTCACTTTCTCTTAGAACCGCACAGCCCAGGGGCCCTAGGGCCCTTTTTCCATCCCCTCCTTCACCCAAAGATGTACGTCCAAAAAAAGCCAAGGGTCTCTTGGACACGGAACCTTCCCTCTGGGAACGTCCAGGTCGTTCACCCACGACGGCAACGTGGGAAGCTCCGAGAGCGGATTCTCCGAGAGCAGCTGCGAAGATGAGGTTGTGGATGTTGGAGGTCCCTTGGGCACCAGGAAGCGCTTCCAGTTGGGTAGAAAACGGAAACGACATGGATGGAACCCCCCAAGTTTTATAGGTGAGTCACATTGCAAGGTGAAAATTACATACTTGTGGAGGTGAGCTGCGTAGAGGCTGGTCGTCTCGGTGTTGCTGTTGACGGGGTTTTCATGTGCTTCAAACATCAAAATTCCTCCATCTAAGGAGAGGACATTTCTGGGACGGACTTTGGTGTCGGGTGCAAGGCCAACAAAGGATGTCTATGAAACGGAACACTAAAGGATGTCTATCATAACATGCATTCTGACTGAACTGAACGCCAAGAAAAGAAACATCACCAAAAACAGATCACACATCCGCTCTTTGGTGATTGGGTTCGATCTAAAATACGGTCGGATTCGTGATATCTTGATCAAGAGCACTGCGCTTCGGCTTTCTTCAGTTTGGCATCATCAGCTTATCCAAGCATCTAATCAAAATCTGAGAAAACTAAGATCCTTGAAGTTGAGGGAACATCAGGGGCGAAACGTTCACGTCTCACAAACCAAAGACCTGGTGATGATGACCGTATACAGTATTGATAGAAAGGCGGACATCCCCTTTCAAAGTTCAAAGTGTTCTGGAAACCTCTGGGCCACTGGGGGTTCATTTTACAGTATTCTTTCTCAAATCAGATCCGCTGAGAGTCCGTGGTGGACCAAGTCCGCGTTGACGCCAGTGCCACGTAAGCAGGCTGCCAGGGGGAATCACCTCAACAGCTCAGTAGCAGAAAGATGTGGAACTTTTGTAAGATGTTTTGTGCTGGCTGATCTCTGGATTATTTTTGCAGCTGATCAAGAACCGCAGAATGGTGAATCGCCCAGACCATCTGTGACTTTCCATCTGAACCTCGAGACCATCTGTGACTTTCCATCCGAACCCCGAAAAGAAATAGATTCCAGTATCCAGGGGAGGTAAACAAATCAAGTCAACATCAAGGTGACTCGGACCTCTTGAGGTCCGCACTGGACCTCCAATCCTTGGGGTCATGGCGGGGTTCTTTCTTGCGACTGACTGGCCCCGGACGGCTTGGCCGGATGACGGACCTTACCGGGAGCCCGAGAAAATCTCCAAAGGACCTGTGGGATGCTGGTAGAACAGTGACAACTGTCGGCATCCCAAAATGCTTTGTTGGGCGTAATAAATCAATTTACTCCAAAACAGGAACAGTCTCCAACAATTACAATCTTCCAGCAAAAAGGATCCAAAAAGGCGTCCTAGCTTTCATCCTGCAGCCCAATGGAACAGACCATGGCTCCGTCATTTCACCCACCCTCCCTGAGAGAGCCGCGCCTGTCCCCGGCGCCATAGTGGCATCTTGCTTGAAGACGTTGGCCTCGTAGCCGGTTCAAGGTCAGGTGTAGGTTACTCTGCAGCTTCAGATGTTTTTTGTTTCAAGGAAGGTCACTTTGAAGAAGCTCGTGGCTGAACATGGCTGGATGTTTCTTGAGACAAACGAGTTACTATCCAGGAATTTGGGGGGATCGTGTTTCCAGTGCAATTTGCCGGATCTATGAAGCTATGGAGCCGAAGGAATCCACTCGTGGCTGGGGGCCGCAAGTGGTTTCTCTGAAGGGTCCATGCAACTGGTTTGCGAGCGGCGACATTGTCGATGAGCTTTGCCTGTCGTCCGCATCCGTAAGGGCACCGGGATCAAGCCAACTATTCCTCCGTCTTTCTTCCACCCTTCTCCCATGCACCGCGAGCGGTGCCCCGCCTGACCCTGCGAGAGCTCTTCGGGTGGTATGTCCGGGGGAGCATCCAGCTGCAGGGAAGACAGGGAGGAGACATAGCCTCGGAGAGACATAACCTCGGCCACACCTGGAGACCAATAGAACAAAGGCCAAGAAGGACGCACTTGGTTAGTCACAATAACCAGGTATAGATTATACTCCTGGAGACACCCCTTGAAAGAATTCAACAGAGCCAGCCCTGTCAGCATGTATGTCCAAGGGTTATATATATATATATAGCTTGTCTCAAAGTAATTGCACTTGGAATTGATGGCATGGCCCTGAAAGGATTACCATTTTCCTGTACAATACAATAGCGGTGAACTCCACTTCCATGATTCATAGAGTGTGTGTGTGTGTGTGTCGGCCTTTCCGATTTGATGTTGGATGCAAGGAACCCTTCAGTGATGTCCCCATAAGTGTCCCCATATCCTTCAGCACCATCCCTAGGGGGCCTCAGGACGAAAGCAGGATGCACCGTGTAGTTTGAGGCCCTGCAACTGGCAGCACATGACATGCTTGACATGTGTTTTGAGCAAGCCTTCGCTCATCGAACACCTGGTGCAGGGGTGCAGCTACTTGGCTGCACAGGTTTCTCCTGTCCATGAATGTGCCCAGGACTTCAACAGCACCTCTGGAGGATTGCTGTGGGACGTGCACGAAAAGGCCCACTTTCCTCTATCTGCCCCTTTGGTTCTGCGACAAGTAGCTCTTGGTTCAAATCTCCTACACAAAATGTGTAGTTTGTCAAGCATTGGCTTTTCACGGCTTTTCACTGGAATACTTGGAATATATTTCGATCAGTTTCTGCGTGTCAAAGTATCCCCAAGCGAACCATCACAAACACTCCGGAAAGCCGCTGGTACTTACAGGTGTTCAATACAGGGCGGCCATCTCTTGCCCCAACTATGAACCCTATATTGTGTCAAAAACGGATCGAAGGACCTGACGCTCCACAGATGTCTGAGATAGTCCATAGGCGGCCATATAGGGACTTGCAAAAATTATGCAATCAAGATGATGCATTGCACTTCCCATATACGTGGCGATTTGACACCCACTCCTTTGTCGTCTGACTTCGATGGCGTGTCTCCATGGTGCGGACAAACTTCCTGGAAGAATATCAAACATAATATAATACAGGTGAATACATTTTAAACCATATATAGCCAATTGTAGTCAAATGTAGTAAACAAATTGTAAACAACAAACATGGAATGGAATGCTTCAGGATGTCTATCACTGAACAATACCCCAACACTCCATAGTCGCTCCAAAAAGGGAACTGAACACACACCCCGACGCCAGAATTTCGACGCTCTTTCGGGTCTCTTTCCTGACGCTCTTTCGGCCCAGAAACGATTCCAATTTCGCCCAAACAGCCTCAGTTTCCGGCCCCCTTTCTTCGGCGGAAAAGAGTGATGGGTCCACAGCGGACCAAAGGCTCCACCGATTTTAGGATTCATGGATCGGATCCACTTGGCTCGGCGGGAAATCCCACTGACCTCGTTCCAAACAAAAAATGGGCTCCGCCAACATGGGTCTTGTGGACATGGGCCGTGGATGGCATCTTCTGTGTGTTTTGTTCTTCGTGTTCAGTGTTCTGGCTGGTTGGGGGTGGAGATCACGGATGGCCGTGCAAGCCTGTGGTTGAGCTCCTGTGGGACGCTTGCAGCATGTTCCGACATGTGGAGCCCAAACAAACCTTTAGGATCCTTAGGATAAGTTCTTGACCCAAAAAAGGAATCTTCCGGGACTTCAAAGGCAAAACTAATGGGGTTTGCGTTTGGCCGACTTGCTGCGCTCCAACGAAGGTACCATGGGGTATTAGATAAATCAGCAAAGAATGTGTGCCCATGGAACCTCAGGTAGGAGCAAGAGTATGACATATAGATTTATATATATTATATACATTCCTCTAAAGGAACTGTGAATGCTTAAGAGAGCAGATTGCAGCTTGCTGGGATTTGGATGCCTTGTGCAAATCCTCGAAAACAACACATGTTCCCTTCAAGTCTTCAAGATTCCCGAACGCCGTCTACCGTCCCAAAAGTGGCAGGAAACACCACTGCACTGGAGTGTGCGACATCCTTCACTCTTCATTGGTGGGGTTTCCACCATGAAACTACAAGCAACTATCATTGCGGGACAAACACACCACTCCTGCACAATGCTGTTCTGTTATGTTTTTCGCAGCAAACTCTGAAAAGTCTTCTCTGGCCAAGGCACCGATCGCTGTAGAGGGAACCGATCACCAGGGTCAATGCCACTAACCTGAGGCAGAGGTGACTTCAAAAGGGCTTCACAATTCTTTTGGATGTCTGAGATCAGCTCGCATACCCACCCTATTATCAAACAAGAAAGGACACGTTTATATAGACCCTGGAATCTTTGTAACTCATGAATTTATGATTCCATCACCACCTTTCGATGACATCGTCTTGATAAGCAAGAAAGCAAGCAAGCACGCAACCCAGCCAGCCTCCTGAGTGAAGAGTAAAGTTTCACTCAATGAACTTGGAAGAGTCCTTAGAGGTCCCCAAATAGTATAGAAATACGGAATACGCATGATGTCCACTAGCTTTTAGAAGGAAATTCACTGTTTCAATCTATTGGGATCTATTGGGTGGACCGAGCAGCAGGAGGATGCCACATCGACCCCCACACCGGGCCGAATCCTCCATCGCCAGCCATGCTGGGCGCTGAACTGCAGGCCAGTCGTGGAACCCCCCCCAAATGGTCAAAGGTCTCAGGCCTTTAGACGTTAGTAAGGTTGGCTTTCTTGGGGTTCATGGCTTTGACACCATGACAACACTGTAGAGCCGTCCCGTCGTGAAGGGTGAAGATCGCGGCGGGCCACTTTCTTTCTCAGACCAGTTGGACATGACAGCAATGCCCCAAATATGTACAAACGGGTCAAATATGTAGGAAGTCTATGCTGTCCATGCTCCGTTCCTCGCTTGCTGGGCGTTCGGGTCGGGTCGGGTTCGGGTCGCTGGACCGAGGGAAAGGACGGACGGAAAGGACGATTGAGAGGCCGGAAGACGTGGATGAACGGCTTGTGGAGTTCCAAGGCCAGCGATGTCAAGTCTGTTGTTAACTACAATGCTACCATGTTACATCATGTTACATCATGTTACTATGTTGTGGCTCATTTGTCTCAAATGCTATATGATGTGATGCTATGTGTCCAGCATAAAGCCTCGGTAGATCCTTCGGGCTCAGAGCTTTGGGTGCCCCGCCTGTTCCCGAGTGTGGTCATGTAACTGCGTGAACTGCACACTGACATGATGGTTAACGGATGTTAACATCATGAGGAGGTGTGTCACTTTGTGGATTCAAGCATGAAACATACAACTTAGCAAGCGATCTGAGACTTGACCCAAAAGGAAAGCAAGAGCCGCGAGTTCAGTGGATCGACCCAGGATCGACAGGAGGTTGGGAAGCCAAACAAAAGTGTTCAGAATATACCGGTTGAATCTCTGCTTGGGCTGGGGTTTTCCATGTTGTAAAGGGGTCTTTCTGTCTTTCTGCTTCAGAGTCGTCCAGTCTTTCTGCTTCCGTTTGAGCATGGAATTTCTTAAGTCGGGCCAAACATCCCGGGGCCCTCTGCACATATGCTCTTCAGCCTTCCCAAAGAAACCGAGTAATCACTTGACATGAGTTCACGAACAATATGGAACAACATCCCAACATATACAACGTAACATCCATTCCAAGGGTGCTCTTTCCATTCCTATCATAGATTTTGGTTGCAGTGTGGCGATTAGAATTCTCTAGTGTTTTTGATGAGCCAGCCGGTCGCTATGAGATTACACCGGAGTAAAATAGTTCAAGCGCATGGTTCATATCACTGATCATGGCAACAGCTCAGGTCATCCAAAACTGACCCACCCTCACGAAACTTGATCATGCCACAACTTGATCATGGGGACAATGACCCCCAACGGATTCTACAACTTCAGATCCAGCAACTTGAACCGTTGGGGTTAGAGCCGGATTCGGAAACTAATCGGTCGGATTCTGAAACTAGGGTTCTGAAACTGGGGTTCTGAAACTTGGGTTCTGAAACTTGGATTCTGAAACTGGTATTCTGAAACTGGTGTTCTGAAACTAGGATTCTGAAACTGGGGTTCTGAAACTAGGATTCTGAAACTGGGATTCTGAAACTTGTATTCTGAAACTGGAAAGGATTCTGCAACTGGTATTCTGAAACTGGAAAGTCAGATTCTGCAACTGGTATTCTGAAACTGGAAAGTCAGATTCTGCAACTTGCCTTCTGAAACTTGCAACTGGGGTGATCTCCACATCATGCGATAGCGTGTGTGCCTGTGACATCACCTTCGAAGCACATCCAAACCAACGTCATTAGCCCCCCACCCAACCCCCCCACCCCCAACCCCCCCTTGTCCCCATCGTGTGATCTCGACATCCCTCATCATTCACAAAGTTGCGGAATCCTAGTGAGGGAGTCCACAATGTTGCGGAATCCTAGTTGCGGAACGCCAGTTGCGGAATCCCAGTTGCAGAATCCTAGTTGTGGAATCTTGACAGTTGCGGAATCCTAGTTTCGGAATCCTAGTTGCGGAATCCTAGTTGCGGATTTCTAGTTGCGGAATCCTAGTTGCGGAATCCTAGTTCGGAATCCCAGTTGCGGAATCCCAGTTGCGGAATCCGACCAAACAGTTGCGGAATCCTAGTTGCGGAATCCTGCGCAGTTGCGGAACTCGACTTTATCCAACCGTTGGTCTACGGCGGTAAAAAACGGATTCCTCCCCTTTCGACCGAGGATTCCCGCTGTTTGTTTGGTGTCGGTCCCCGGCGACGGGATTTGCCGAGCCAAAAAAGCCAATCCTCAGGGATAAAACATATCCACCAGTGATTGGACCAGTGAAACCATGTGAAACACCAGGGCCAAAAAGCTATACTATGAGGTGTACCTATGATGAAAAACGATCAAGTGTTCCTGGTCGTTCTTCCTCACCAGCATTGCAAAATCGTTCTTGTATGCAGCTAGTCGTGTGACAGTGTGATGACTGAATCATCTCGTACTTGTGGAACAATATACATTTTTTGACCCGGACCCGTTCAAATGTGATTTTCCAAAACCAAAGTGACCTATCAAATAATTACAAATAACATAAAATAACTACGCTTGAAATGTTGAACTGTTCACCTCTGATACATGTTGACGTCCTATTGTTTCATCTGCAGCACCTGCAGTCAAATCATCGTTCGCATCACACAACAAAGCAGCCATCCACGACCCTATCACAGCTGTCCCCATCCCGCCTTGAACTCTGAGCGCTCGTGCAACTCCCTGTCCGCTATGTTAGATTCGAATCAAAGAAATGAAAGCACGACTCAAGGCAAACCGAACGATACCACCAAGGTAATCCAAGGTATAATTTCTGAGGCAGGTGAACAAAACAATAAATAGGTCATAGGTCGGACCCAGGTAGAAGGGATGCACCTGGTATCATGCCAGTGTTGACCAGTGTCATGCCTGGCGGGGGTAAAGCCGCTTCCACGAATCCCTTCCACCTATTGAAAAACACACACACTCACACTCACACGCGACGCCTCCAACCCCCCCCAAATAGTAAAAACCACCGCGGTGTCGTGTTTTCCCGAATGCGTAGCGAAGGGTTCTCGTTTAACTCTTGGGGGTCTGGGGGTAGAGCCTTGTTCGCGACCCGTTGCTTCTATGTTCGCAACCGTCCGCAACCGTCCGCAACCGTTCGCAACCGTTCGCAGTAGGACGCTAAGGCGCTGCCATTGGGGGAAGCTTTTGCAAGTGACTTTTCACATTCACGTGTCAGTTTGCGACGCTATTCCATTGTGATTTGCATGAAAATGACATGTCGCGCAAGAAGCGTGATGCATTTCGCTGCACAGGCGCAGTGGTTTGAGAGATCCGCAGTTTACTGCGCAGTTCCATTGGGATTAGCGTTTGGAGAGTCGTGTTTTTGGGGTGTTGGATGTGGCCGTGCCATTGGGATTTGCGTTTCAGGGTGTGGCATCGAAGCTCTGTTTTCGTGACAAGTCTCAGCTGAAATGGCGATTTTGGTGGATGGGAGTGTGCTCAGAACGGGTCGAAATCATTCTAAACGTGTGGTGTGGTGCAAATTTTGTTGAAGCTCACGTGAGATGATATTCTCACTTTTCGTGGCAGGCACAGTACTTTGTGCTGATTTTGAGGTGTGGAAGTGCGATTTTCGTGGCAGGCGCAGGAAATCGTGAGGTTGCGAGGTGTGACGGAGGTGACATTTCGTGGCAGGCGCAGTACTTTGCGCGCGTTAGACGTGTGGATGCGGAAAGATTCGTGGCAGGCGCAGGGAATCGTGAGGTCGTGAGTTGTGGTAGAGGTGAATGTCGCTGTCACATTGGGATTGGCGTGTGAGGGGGTATTGTTTGGAGGGGCTGGACTCGCGAAACTGCTTGGCAGGGCTGCGTGATGTGTGTGCTCCGATGGGTGTTTCCGCTTGACTTTTGGAGGAAGGCTCGTACGAAATCCTCGTTTTGCAGACTTTGACATGTGAGTTTTGGAGGAAGGCTCGTACGAAACGCTCGTTTTGGAGACTTGACACGTGACTTTTGGAGGAAGTCTCGTACGAAACGCTCGTTTTGGAAACTTGACGTGTGACTTTTGGAGGAAGTCTCGGACGAAGCGCTCGTTTTGGAGACTTGACGCGTGACTTTTGGAGAAAGTCTCGCGCGAACGCTCGTCTTGTGCAGCCTCGAAGCGTGACTTTTGGAGGACGTCTCGTACGAAACGCTCGCAGGACTGCTTCTAGTGTGCCACAAGAGTGTCCCACAAGAGTGTCCTATAAGAGTGTCCCACAAGAGTGTCCTACAAGAGTGTCCCATAAGAGTTTCCTACAAGAGTGTCCCACAAGAGAGTCCCACAAGAATGTCCCACAAGAGTGTCCCACAAGAGTGTCCCACAAGAGTGTCCTACAAGAGTGTCCCACAAGAGTGTCCCACAAGAGTGTCCTACAAGAGTGTCCCGCAGGAGTGTCCCACAAGAGTGTTCCAGAAGACTGTCCTACAAGAGTGTCC
>CAXAMN010025361.1:0-19738 GCA_963970005.1 Durusdinium trenchii | reverse complement strand
GAGTGTCCCACAAGAGTGTCCTACAAGAGTGTCCTACAAGAGTGTCCCACAAGAGTTTCCTACAAGAGTGTCACGCAAGAGTGTCCCACAAGAGTGTCCTACAAGAGTATCCCACAAGAGTATCCCACAAGAGTGTCCCACAAGAGTGTCCTACAAGAGTGTCCCACAAGAGTGTCCTACAAGAGTGTCCCACGAGAGTGTCCTACAAGAGTGTCCCACAAGAGTGTCCTACAAGAGTGCCTTTCAGGAGTGTCCCACAAGAGTGTCCTGTAAGAGTGTTCCACAAGAGTGTCCTACAAGAAGAGTGACCCACAAGAGTATCCTACAAGAGTGTCCCACAAGAGTGTCCTACAAGAGTGTCATTTGGACATATGTAGCTTTTCGAACGTGTTTGCATTCGGGTTCGTGGGCTCCATCTTGTTTTTTGTTGGGGGGGGTATACCCTGGATATCTCTGGATTACTGGAGTTTGGGCTGGTTCTGGCTGGTTTACCGACCTTGGGAATCGAGGGGTCGATACCTCAAATACACTCCAATGATCATCCCCTCTATGAGCCTCTATGAGTCAACCCACGAGTAAAAGGCCATCTATGGGTCCAGCCCGCCTCAGCGGTCCGTCCGGTGGCCCTGTGAATCCGTCCCGTCGCTGGAATTCCGTCAGACACTCATCCGCAGCTCATCGAGGGCTTATATATTGTTCCTAGTGGCGATGGCCTCCAACCTACTAGCTTCTTGCTACTAGTGAATATATAGACCTTTGTTCATATTGCAATGGCCAAATCCTAACATCCAAAGCTTCACAACCACGACCCAATAAGTCATCGACATCCATGCCGCTGCTCCGATATTCGTCGATGCCATGTGTGTTAGCATGGGGGTCTTTCGCCCTATCTGATCATCCTTGCATCGGTGAGATATGCCCTCCCCCAAGCAGAAGGGCCCTTTCCCACTGAAATATTTCAAGCAGCACCCCCCCCAAGGAAACAGCATGGAACAGCTAGGGGGTGGGCTTTGTGAGATATCATGCTGTCGTTTTTGAGCAACCTGATTGATTTACGGAAAGCTGTTTAGTAAAGGACCCGACATTGGGATTGCAGAATTTGCATTTTACTTGGAAAACGATGATACAATCATCAAAAAACGATGCATATTGATAGCATCATTCTAGGAAAGCTTAGTTTGCATAGCTGCAGTGCACGTTTTTAACCATGAAGACCATCAGGGAACCTCGTTTCTGCTTAGTGTAGCCTTTCCCAAAGGTATTTTTGACTTCGGACTTTGGCGTTAGGTTTGTCCGATATGTAGCTGTAGTCAAACGATAACCTAAACGATAACCAAACGATATCGTAAATGTAGACGAACCTGTGCTACAAAACCAGTGCCCCACTTGTATCTGAAACATATCTTCCAAACAAGCTCAAGACATGGCTGGTCTACTACTTCTACTACTACTGCTACTACTACTACTACTGCTTCTACTTCTACTACTACTACTTCTTCTACTACTACTGCCACTACTACTACTACTACTACTACTACTACTACTACTACCACAACAACAACCACAACCACAACCACGACGACGACTACTACTGCTAGTACTGCTCCTCCTCCTCCTGCTGCTGCTGCCGACACTGCGACTGCCACTGCCACTGCTACTGCTCCTACTGCCACTACCACTACTGCTGCAACTACTAGTACTACTAGTACCACTACTACTACTGCTACTACGACTACTACCACTACTACTGCCACTAGTACTATTGCCACTACTACTGCCACTAGTACTACTAGTGCTACTAGTGCTACTAGTACTACTAGCACTACTACTACTACTACTCCTCCTGCTGCTACTATTTCTACTCCTACTGCTACTGCTACTACTGCCCCCACCAAACGGCGACAAGTCAAAAAAAATGCTGGTGCTGTGTGTAGCGATGCCACCATTAAAGGCGATACCGGCGATACCCATGACCTTACCACACAGAAGGAGCTTGACCGTCGCACGTCTGCTTCCATGTCCAAAAAGTATGTCGCATTGTGAAAACAACCTGTAACATAAGTAAGGTTCAAAACGTGGAAAACGATAATACACTCACCAAATTGAAATGTGCAAGGCCAACATAACAAATAAACAGCGTCGCTCTTGACTTGCTCAACTACACAGCATTGCTGCCACTGTCTCACTCCAACCTCAATGGCCCGCTGGGTTCCAATTGAAGGGTCCAACGTGTCCAAGCAACGGTGTGCTAAAGGCATGTGAGAGAAAGAAGATGTGATCAAACATGAAAGACTCTTCAGGGTATCAATACAATCACCACACTTTTAATAGATCTTAATAGTACATAGTACTTCTAGGAGGACTCTTCAGAGGGCTCTTCGTTTTCCCTGCAGTTAAGTAGGATGGTGATGAATGGGCGAAGCCTCTTAGCATTGGAGATCATAGGCCTGTAGTTTTGCATGCCTTTCTGGGTGTCTGAGTATATGGCTACGAGCTGGGATGGACATCCCAACTGGTTCCCAGGTGTTTGGAAAACATGGCCGTGTTTCTTTCTATTCACCCCGCTGCACCACAAACTCACCTACAATGATTTGCGACTTCCGACATGCCTGCGACACCCACAAAGCTACGCAAATGGCACAACTTCAATTAAACTGGATACATGACAGCTAAAGTTCTCTCTTCGCCTCTTCGTTTAATTTCCTTCACCTCTGATTAATGTTGCTGGGATTCCAAAAGCTCGTCACTTCTTTGGAAATGCTATCATCTATTCTGAAACTACAGCCCTAATTAGGGACTGTCTGTTTGGCTGGAACTTAGTAGCCACAGCATGTGTCTGCCGAGGCTGAAGATAGGCCCAAGTTCACCTGCCAAAGGGAGGGTTCCGGCCATTTCCGCACTTGCAAAGGATCCAACCCACCGGCTGACTCCAAGATCCACCGGCTTCGTGCCAAACTCGGTGCCTGAGGACTCGTTGGAACTTCTCCTCCTGAAGAGGTGACCAAAGACCAACAGATTTGGCAAATGTTGATCCATTGTTCCTGAGAATACCCTCCATATAATGCCTTCCATGGTATCTATTATTTGATCCGTTTTAGGATTCGTTTGAGGAAAGGATCAATGGGATTGGCACAATCCATATATATATAATACCTTTCCTCTAACGCTTCCAAAACCTTCCCGGAATAGCATTGAACAACGACGTAAGAGCTGCTTCCGGTCAACCCACGGATTGCTCTTTTGAATGTGTTATGTATTAAAATCATTATTGCAAACACATATTCTAAACAACTATCACAAGAACATACAAGAACCCACCTTCCAAATCTTCCTTCTTGCCTAGCAACTTTCGGCATGTACCAGTTTCCAACATGCAACAACTTATTGAATCGAAGGACCCAAAGGAGCTCCTACACCTCCCTTGGTCGAATCGCTCATGCCACCTTTCTTCGTTTCTCGGCCCCGACATGCGAAAGAGGATTGACCGAAGACGTCTGAACATTCCAATGTCCGCATACAGTCCAAAGAAATGGAGGGTCTGGCTGCTCCGCTTAAATATGCCACGCCGGCCTAGACTCAGGGTGTCTACTTTTGCAACCCCACATAACATTGGAGTTCCTTGATCTTCAGCTCCCCAAATGGAGAGAAAACCATATCCATGATCAACTGTTCCACCAATTTTGTCACGAATCTCCCACTCCCTGCTGTCGCAGCTCCTGCTGTCTGGCCTTCTCTGACATCTCCTTGTTGGCACCCCGACCGGCAGTAGGAGACACCAAAAAGAACGATGTTTTGTTGTTGGTCCGATCGCAAATCGGTGTTGATTGCCATTGACAAATGAGATTGTTTGATGTTTGGTGTTTGTTTTTTGGCAATGATTTTCCTCTTGCTTGACATCAAAGGCTGGACCTACCTGAAGTGTTGCTGTTCAACACATGTCGCATGTCTAGATGATTCATACAGGTGAAAGTGAGAAAAGGTGCTTTCTACATGCCACAAGCTTGCATCATGTCCTTCCAGGTGAGGTCGCTTGTCTGAATGTTGCAGTTTGCTTGCCTGTCTCTAGAAAAGCTGCCAAGGCTTTGAGCGTTAGTTGAGTAGTTCCATGTCGCCCCGTATACAGTATATAAGCCAAAGGTAAAAATGTTCCAAGTGTCTACAGAGACTGCAGTCTACGGTATATACACTCCCTAACATGGAAGTGGAAAACCCCCCTGTTTGTAACGGACAGTTGTCTTCCAAGGGACCATTGTCCACTTCCATGTTGTGAGTCCGAGTGTATGTAAACTGACTAGTTCCTGCCCTCCCTCTGTCGCTCCTCCTGCTCCGAATTCTGCGCGACCTGCACAAAAGAGTAAGAACCGCCCAGCACATGTGCTTAGTTTGACAATCTTAGGCTCCTTATATGCTGGACATGAGCCTCTTTAAAAAGGTTGTGGGTCAAACCTTGGGAAGATTCGATTCAGTTTTTTTGGTTTTGACATGTCTTGATCCACGGCCACATCATCACTATCGAGAAAGCACCTTTTACATGCTTCTACCATGGGGCTATGGAATGTTCCATGTCAACACAAAATTGAGAGCTGATGGCCTTCAACCTAATAGCAATGGCCTCCAACCGACTCCAACCTACAATATCTTCAATGTGGGTATGGAAAGTTCCATGCTGTCAACACAAAATTGAGAGCACACATAGACTGAATCCCGAGGGCCGGGCTCTGCGGTGTGGACCGAACGACCAGCGGATGGACAGCGAGGTCATGGGAACACTCTCCCAAACACTAAGTGGGACTGGCATATATACCTACTTTACGGTGGTTTCAGGGATCAAAGCTCAGGGATCCAAGTAGAGTGGCTTCAGAGTAGATGGCACAATCCCCAAGAGGTGGTTTCTGTGGACCCCCACCTGAAGGACATCTGGGGTTTGTGCCATCTACTCTGAGAACACTGTACCTCCTTAGAAGGTGTTTGGACCCCCCAAGCCTACATAAAGGTGTATATGGATCCATAGGGAATGTAAGTGTGTATTGAATATATATATATATTGTAATACACAACATTATTACATTGTCTAATACCTGAATCCCATATGTGACATGGAGTGCTGGGTTATGGGCATCTATAGACTGAGGGATCGTAAAGGGATATACACCTGCAACAATACACTTGCATGCCGGACAGGATGCTGTTAGAGGATATGATGATATACATTGATATGTATATAGTCAAAGGAAGTTTAGTGAACGAAACTTCCGTGTTACGGACATTCAAGAACTGTTCATACACCACTCATCAATACACCACTCATCAAACACCACTCATCATACACCACTCATCATACACCACTCATCACACACCACTGATCATACACCACTCATCAATACACCACTCATCAAGACACCACTCATCATACACCACTCATCACACACCACTCATCATACACCACTTATCATACACCACTCATCAAACACCACTCATCATACACCACTCACCATACACCACTCATCACACACAACTGATCATACACCACTCATCAATACACCACTCATCAAGACACCACTCATCATACACCACTCATCAATACACCACTCATCAAGACACCACTCATCATACACCACTCATCATACACCACTCATCATACACCACTCAACATACACCACTCATCATACACCACTCATCATACACCACTCATCATACACCACTCATCATACACCACTCATCACACACCACTCATCATACACCACTCATCATACACCACTCATCATACACCACTCATCATACACCACTCATCATACACCACTCATCATACACCACTCATCATACACCACTCATCGTACACCACTTATCATACACCACTCATCATACACCACTCATCATACACCACTGATCATACACCACTTATCATACACCACTCATCATACACCTCTCACCATACACCACTCATCATACACCACTCAACATACACCGCTCAACATACACCACTCATCACCCAGTTAGCTCTAGTTTCAAGAGCTCTAGCTCCAGTTAGCTCTAGTTGCAAGAGCTCTAGCTCCACATAGCTCTAGTTTCAATAGCTCTAGCTCCAGGTAGCTCTAGTTTCAAGAGCTCTAGCTCCAGTTAGCTCTAGTTTCGATAGCTCTAGCTCCAGTTTACGCGGCAGGCGCAGCACTTTGAAAACCTCCATGTGCAGATTTCGTGGCAGGCACAGCACTTTGTGAACCTCCATGTGCAGAGTTCGTGGCAGGCACAGCACTGTGTGAACCTCGAGGTGCAGATTTCGTGGCAGGCACAGCACTTTGTGACCTCCATGTGCAGATTTCGTGGCAGGCACAGCACTTTGTGAACCTCCATGTGCAGATTTCGCGGCAGGCACAGCATCTGCGGAGGAGAGCTGGCGACTTTGTAGTACAACTTTAGCACGCAGAGTATCAGGGGAGCTGGAAGATGAGAACTGGCAACTTGTAGTACAACTTTAGTACGCGGAGTATCTGGGGAGCTGGAAGATGAGAACTGGCGACTTTCTAGTACAACTTTAGTACGCGGAGCAATCTGTGGAGCTGGAAGCTGAGATCTGGCGACTTTGTAGTACAACTTTAGTACGCGGAGTATCTGTGGAGCTGGAAGCTGAGAACTGGCGACTTTGTAGTACAACCCTAGTACGCGGAGCAAGCCGTGGAGCTGGAAGCTGAGAACTGCCGACTTTGTAGTACAACTTTAGTACGCGGCCGAGTCATCTCTATTCTGTATTTTGCAAGATGCAAGACAGTTGACGGTGGTTGCTTCGCTTTCGCTCCATTGGTCGGTTCCAACTTGGTTTGTCAAAGAACATCGCAGGTCGGCGAATCAGCCTGCCACATGCCCTTTGCCTATTGGTTTATTATTTTGGAAACTTCCGCCGCCGGCTTGCCCGGGAACTACTTGTATATATACATACTATATCATATACTATATTCCTCTACAAGGTGGAAACGATGTACGGCTATGTCAATGTGACTTAAAGTGGAAGTACAGTATAGTGTACCACGGACCACGACGTGTTCTCCCACTGCTTCAACACAGCCTTCTTCGTTCACAAAGCCGGCGAAGCCGCGCGTGGTAAGTCCTGCGCCTCATCTTGCCGCATCAGCACATTGAGCCCAACGGTGCCGCCTTCGGGACGCCCAGCAGTGAATGAGTCGATGATCAAACGTGGGAGATGGATCCCCAGATTCAGCACAGTGGGCCATCTACTGTAGCTATCTTGGTGAACTGCCTGCCATGAAGGTGACTTGAATGGTTTTAATGGGTCATAATGGATTCCTATCTAGACTGTTCGGCTGTGTCGTGCACCATCGACAGCACTCATTATATCTGCGGCAATCTCCGAAGATTTGGATAGGGATTGTAAAGTGATTGTAAAGTGGTGGTGGTGGTGGTGGTGGTGGTGGTGGTGGTGGTGTTCAAACAGAGTCCTGAACGATGGATTGTTGAAAATCAGATCAATTGCCACACTCCAAATAGTATATGTAGTTCACGGTGGATATTGAATGGATATTGCGTTGCTGAATGGGGTCAAGTTTGGTTACCACTGACTCACAGTCCCAGGCTTGGACACCAGATTGTTGTTGAGACAGCATCACATAGGATGACACGACACGGAACCCGCCGATCTTTTTTCGGTCCTTAGTTCTGTCTATAGTAAATTATAGCGCCGTGGTCTTGGAAAGCATAATATGATGGCGAGACACAGCAGGCGATGAGGCAAATCCTTCGGTTGGTTCTTGACTCGGTGGTGTGAAACCAAGCAAAACACACACATCGAATATCTCGTGAAAAACTCCCTTTACTTAGAACTATATATATAACCATGTTGAAAAAATGCTGCAAACGAAAAAGAACCTTCAATGTTCGATGTTGATTTAGGAAGGTCAAGTGAGATCATTACCTGCTATAGAACGTCCTATATGTATATTATATAAGAAGCTAGTAGTAACAAGTGCCACGCTACTAGGAACAGGTGCCTTACTAGTAGTAACAAGAAGCTAGTAGGAACAAGTGCATCGCTACTAGTAACAAGTGCCTTACTAGTAGTAACAATATTTGCTATTGCATTTTCACGACCCTTTGCGTTTGCGTTCTGGGCCAGGGATTCCCTCCGGCGCATTCCGACGGCCCGGACGCCGCACCGCGGGGGAAGCGGGAGACTCCTCTGGATCGGGTGGAGACCTCGCCTTTTCCATCCCGGTGTGGACCGTCACATGGCTTTCATGGCTTTGTTAGCTAGTGACTAGTGTTGAGAGACAGTGGACATACTGAGAAACGGTGAGGAAGAGGCGGTTGAACATGCCCAGTTCCAGTCTATTCAAACCCGCCGTGGAGATTTCCCCCAAATGATCAAACATCGATGACATCTGCTTGGGCTCCTGAAGGCACAAAAATACTTCCAAAACGTTCAACGTCCAGAAACAACTTGTCTTCACCTTAAGATATTGATGATCGGACCATGTGGAACCATCTATTTGGGGAGGAGAAGAGGCAGCTGCAGTGTTGTCTACCAAGGAGCACGCTGCAGTGTTGCAAGTTTCGGGACGAGATTGAATTCCTTGGATGAACTGAACAGGCCAAAACGTCAACACAAAGAGAGGGGCCAATTGAACTGAGTTTCACCCAAAACCCCTGACGGTAGGGGTGCTTTTCTTACGCACGCGAGAGAGAGATCCGCTTGTACAGGAGCAGTTTTCCATGGTCTGGAATTCTCTCCTCTACAGCTTGCGCTATGGTAGCTACCAGGAACTACTCCATCTAATAAATTCCACACCCAGTACAACTACTCATCAGTCGGACCAAACTAGTGATCGTTCAGATGGAAGCCCTACCTCACAAATCTCAGGGTTCCTTGGAGTGTCAGTGTCTCCCAAGAATTTGTGAGTTGCTAAATCCCATAGACAATCATCTTGACAACCCCCACGAATGACTCAACATGTTGTTGACAAAATTCATGTTCATTTACAAGGTGGGCCTGCTTGTCTGCTTGTCTGTTCCATTTCCATTAACTACAGTAGTTTTCCAGGAATCCAAGAAAACACCCATATACCAACACCCACATCAAAACCATTCAATACCCACATCTGTTCCATGTCTACACCAACGAACCCCTCTGTCCGACGCCGCAAGTCCTCGCCCGAGTCCACTCGGCTGAAGGTCCGAGAGATGCTCCTGGGGAGCGAGCAGACCGTTTTCCGGAAACACCGAAGTCGGCGCCGAAGAAGCAACTCCCCACTACTAGGCTTGACTTGGGCCTGTGATGTGTGTGTGTGATTATATAGAGTATTGGCCAGCGATTTATTTATATACATATATGATATATGTATATATATATATATATAGCCTTCCAAGACCACTTAATGCCTTAGCAAAACAATGGTTGCTTGATGTTGTTTGGTAAGAACCGTAAAATTATAGGGTATATATATATATATCTCAAGTGTCATGGGTTTGTCCAGAATTGAGGTGTTCAAGGTCTATTGAAGGTCCGGTGCCCGACATTAAGATGATGCTCATTCCAACCTTGTTGCCTGTTGCCTTAACGTTCGTACTTGGAATACTCGCAGGTCTAACACCTGCAATAATTGGACAAACAAACCTCCGAAAGTGCCTCCTGTTTGGACCAAAACCCTGCGGAGTCCGAGGACAAACCTACTCGGCCAATCCGAAGACCGCTGCAAACCGCACCTCCGGTCCAAATGATCACCGAACGGAGACCCTGGTGTCAATGAATTGGTTTCAGGGAAAGTCTACAGGAAACCCTGGTTTTCACCCCCAAAACTATGGACTTCCTGTAGATGCTCCCTGAAACCAATTCAGGGATGGTACTGCATGTCATCGGCGAAACCCTGCAAAGCCCCTGCTTTGCCCAGAAGACATCATCGTGCTGGAGCTTGTCTGGCTGTGGCCATTGGATGCCATTGGATGCCATTGGTCATCATCTTTACAAAGTGCTCCTGAAATACTTCAATGTCAAGTCTCCTGGTTGTGCCCTCCTCCAATACATCATCATAAATCATAAGATTGCTTGGTTGCGGTTGTGGTGATGGTTGTTCTTGTTGCAGCTGACATTCTCTTTACTCCAAGACTCCAAGCTTGACAATCTATTGGATTGCTTAAGATGTAGATTGTAGATCTGCTTCCAAGCTTTGAAGTTCAATGTCTTTTCATCTAAACCGTTCCCTCCCCGTCACCGGTCACGTCCACGGCCGGTCCTCGGAAGCACTGAACTGGCACTGCGGAGGATCGACCTGGTCGAGAGACCAGCGGTACGGTGGTTTGGCGGCATGTTTGGCCCAAAAAAGATAGGGTACAAGAAAATACAAGAAGTAATTACTAATCAGCATCCAACACATGCAAGATGAATCTGGGTGTCACTTTTGGTGTCACATGCAAGGCTTGGAAGGACCGACACCTTGACTTGGCCACATAGGGCCATGGGGGAATAGGGGCGACGGTAGGCTTCAGTTGGTAGTAAGTAGGATGGCAAAGGATAGCAGTTGGTAGAAATCTTCCATGATCTTCCCAACCCCACGACCCCAAGCATGTTCTTCCCATGTTTTCCCTACAGTGTTGGCAGTGTCGACTTTGTTTTGTTTCTTTTTTGGGCTCTCACATCCTCTCAGCATTTCTTCTAACGATCTCACGGCATCCCCACGAGCGAAAGCCGCGGCTGGGGCTGCGCGAGGGGCTGCGACTGGCGGGAGTTCGACAGGTGGCGGACTTTGACAGCGGTGGGTCCTGACCCTCGGTGCATGGAACCTCCAGTCCACAAGCCTCCATACATTTCAATCTGGGTCAATGCAGGTAATTCGATGTGGAGTCGGAGAGTGGGACTGACCTTTCAGGAAAGTGAGAGGGGAAAGATCCGACCAAAGGTTGCTGGTTTCCCTACAAAGAACATAGAAAGGTGGTGTGCGTCTTGAGTTTCTCAGGAGGTAGTTGTTGGTGTGGCAAATGATCCGTACAACCTGCATATGCCATGTCTGTTTCCTGGAAGGTTGCTTGAAAACTACGACATACTGGTTTTGGGCGGCTTCTAAGTGAGTGTTCGGAAACAATAGGGTTGACAGGTCTTTTAGCAAACATCCGAGATCCCAACATCAAGTGAACTAACATCCCAAGATCTGTCCAAGGTCTGTGCATGTTAGCAAAACCCAAACATTCACTGGAGGAACTTGGTATTCTGGCTGCCATTTCTCCGAGCCGAAGAAATGGATTTAATATGATTCAACCAATGTCTTCCTGTAACCCGGTGGAAGGGATCGTCTACCGGCTTCGTCCGGTCCCGACCTTCGGAACTTGGTAGGAACAGGGCCAGAATGTTCCTCAAAAGAAACAGTGCAAAAGAAATGCACGGCTTCAGAAATTGGAGGCCGAGTAAGCCTAACAGTCTAACGCAAGCCTAGCCAAGAGGATTATCTCAAACAAATTTAGCTCAATTCTTAGTGATTCTTACCTTGAAGCTGATTTGCAGAAACCACCTGCGCAAAACAAACAAATGTCTGAGCTTTGCATCCTTTTTGGTGTCTTTGAAGGCTTGAAAACAAGTTAACAAGTTTGGACCAGAAAAAGCATTCTATTCCAGTGTCGATGGTCATGCAGCCCTGGCCCATGAATTTCCTCGCCAGATTCTACATGACTAAAATGACATATATATATATGGTGGTTGTCCAATATTCTTGTTTATTGAAACGGCCATTCTTCGCGAAAAAAACATTAACATTCGCGAAACTTTCGCGAACCCTGTGTTTTTCTTTCGCGGGGGTTCACCATGTCATGAAACCATTTAACCTGGTAGGGACTCGATTTCTAAATACAGTTTGTGGGGTTGCTATGGGCTACGGGGTTCCTCTGGAGCCGATTCATTCGCCGAAACCTTCGCCAGACTTTCGCGAAACTTTCGCGAAATAATCCCTGTGCTTTGGAGGTTTTTACGGCATACATAACATAGGGTGGACTACATGAAACAGGAAGGAAGCTTCACACGGATTCCAAAGTTGAAGCTGCTGACGGTCAGAAAAGGATGTGGTTATGCATGGGGCAAGCCTGAAGGCTCACCAAAGAACATACAATAAAAATTCATACTTTCGCGAATCTTTCGCGAAAAAAACATTAACATTCGCGAACTCGAAAAAAAACTTTCGCGAGACCCACGATCATGTCATCCAAGGCTCTCGACATAAAAAACCCTTACAAGGACCTTTTGGATAACTCCCATATATTTATAGTTTATATACACATTATAAATATATAATACATGGTTCAAAGTTCACCCTCGCTTGGGGTTTCATAACGCCGCCTTGCTTGGAATGCCTTTGGATCCTCAGACCCACCGGAAACCTCCTCCCACGGTTCACCTTCCCAACACCTCCAAGCTCGTCTCCTCATGCCTGGGCCATTCAAGTGCTTCTTAGGTGTGAACGAACAGAATACACCTCTTGTTTGAGTCACAAATTGCACTGGGAGGGAGCATTCATCCACAGTCCAAGGACGAAGCTACCATGGACCGCACCAAACTACCAAACATGGTAGCACCGAGTAACACGGTCTACTGAGTCTACTGATCCTATAAAACCAGCCAACCCCACACTCCAGGTCAGGAAACATCGGAAAATAAGCGAGCTCTGAAACCACTCCAATGCAGGATCTTCCATACCAGCACCCGACTTCAAGACCTGTAGAGTAAGGTACGAGACTACATGGAGTGATGTTCTGGTGCTGCCACCCACGTTTCACGATCAGCCAAGGAATCAGCACACATTATTGCCATACATATTCGGGTTCAACGACAGTCATGCGGCCATCGCAGCCAGTGTCGAGAAACGTGTCGAAGACCGAAAAGGTTGATCCTTTGTTTAACCTTTGTCTCTGCTTTGATCATTGAAGGCTCAACGGAGGGCGCGTGGAGAAAGGGGGTCAGCCAAAATCGCCTGTACGAAGTTAGTGCATCAAAAATACCTTCTACGAAGTTCTACGAAGGTTTCTGGGATTTTGTTGCAGTCAGTTTTCCTACTGGCCCACCATTCCACGAAACGTCCACGAATAGCCCCGGGTTCCACGAATGACCTGCGCCTTCCACGATGTTAGTAGAATAGGTTTTTGCAAAACTCTTTCTGTGCACTACCCTTCCGTTTGCCTCTGAATCATGCTTTGTTCATTAATTGTGTTTTTATTTGATCATGAACTGATGTTCATCTGTCTCTGCTTTGCCTTTTTCATCTGTCCAAAGCATTCCAGCCCCACCCTTTCATTGGGTTCCGCCCAACCTGGGCTCCACCTGTCCCGCCTGTCACCGAACTGCACCGACTTCCTCCGCTCGCGTGGTCGGTAGAGCCAGGTGTCCACCTCGTGTGAGCGTCTTTTCGGACCCATCCAAGTGAGTGGGCACTCCTATCTGCCATTAAGCACCAACTGCTGGAACTGCTGGAGAGAGGCCTTTCTGCACCTCCTACTGCACCAATTTTTGGAGGCCGAAAGAAGAAGTCCAGCCCTCGAGGTGGAGGTTTTTTGAGTCTTAAGCAAGTGATTCGGTTTGGACATCCAAAGCTGGTAACCCCTTCCAATTCTGAATTATGAAACCAAAGGTAGACTGGCTGCTCTTTGAAGTGTTGACTGGGATTCACAAGGGGCACTAAGTGAACCAAGCAACATGGGTTTGCCAAAGCTGATCCTTTTTTGGGTTGGCACATGGCACCAAGGAGCCAAGGAGTGTAGCAGTGTAGTCGCTGGGAATTTCTGGTCTGTAGAATATCGGGACTTGCCCAACCCAAGTCACCCCAAGTCCTCGGGAGAAACTCCGGGTTGGGTGTTATATGTATTGTTATGTTAGTATGCAGACGTGGAACAGTGGAATGGCCACTTTCTTCAGACTTAGACAACGCTATTAGGGTAGGGCTGGAGATTTAATGTCTTGATACTGAGCCGTAGTACTGAGCCATTTGAGGACTCTCAGAAATGAGTCTACGTGCCCCTTCACAGCACCCACCAAAACCTGCTCTAGCTGACCGGCAAAACAAAACAACCAAAACACGCACTCTTGCCTGGCCCTTGCCCTTCATCTCCTCAGTCATTGGTGGAACAGGTGGGACACAACAACGCCAGCTATAAGATATGTCGATTCCCTGGTCCATTCGATCTTCGTTGGACCCAAACGGGAGTGGATCCACCAGGACACCCGGACATGGCTTCGCTAGGGGTAGAGCTGATAGGGCAACTGGACTCACACCAACAACCAGCATACTGGTCATGGATGATTTTCACAGGGTGCGTTCTTCTTCTTCTTCTGATTCTTCTTTGTCAGACAGAGTTGATTGGCCTGAACCCTCCTTCAGACCATTCCACAGCGCGTCTTTGTCGACTGACAATGCTGGAGTTGGTTTCTCAAACCTTTGAACCTCATGGCTGTTGCCTTTGCGTCCACTTTGCGACCGTCTTGCACATGTTACATGTGTCACTCAAAGTTGCAATGGTGTTACTAGAAGTAGTTAAGAACTTGTTGCAATTCACTAACTAGTTTGCAACCTTGTTTTAATAGGTGTTAACATGTGTTAACTACGACCTAATCAGTTATGATAGACTAATGTTACGTGATGTACTAAAAATCTAAAAACAAATAGCTAAATATGTCAGCCAACATAGTCGTTAATTAACTAACAGGGTGATAAAGGGTTAGCCCGTAGTTTAAACCGCGTTACGAATGACATGTTCCATTAAACAATTGATGTTTGATAAAATTAGACGTACTATTTCAGAAATATAAAACTATGCAGCCTTTCAATTTCTTGAAGCAATACCATCAGCCTGAGGGCTCAACATCACGGGCTATTGAAGGCGTTGTGCGCAACCTTTCGCACAACTTTAGCCATTAGTTTGATGCTGCACACAGATGTAGGCGAGGGCGCATTAGCCTTGTGGCTCAACTTGTTGTTCTTTCCTGGATCGTATTCAAAACATTAGCCATTGTGGGCTGGCTGCAGCATATTCAAATGTTTGTTGCCAATGCTTTGTGTACCGAGAATCCATGGACAACAAGAATCATTTGAACCAAAGCAGAAGAGAACTTGAGGTCCCCTCGGAGTCTTGGCCAATTTTCATTCCAAGTAAGTAAGTAAGTAAGTAAGTAGTCAAGTGGCGGTTTATATGAGCACCCGTCACCCTGCAACAAGGAGTC
Source organism: Durusdinium trenchii (assembly GCA_963970005.1). Lineage (NCBI taxonomy): Eukaryota > Dinophyceae > Suessiales > Symbiodiniaceae > Durusdinium > Durusdinium trenchii. The sequence continues at coordinate 4,542 of CAXAMN010025361.1, read as the reverse complement.
GAAAATTTTGAACCAAGAGTTTGGGGGGACCTCAAAAAGCGTTTTCAACAACCTAGGGCGCACCTTCCTTGCCAGCTCCGCGTGAAGCTCCACACGGCGTTTCGACTGAAGCTGCTAAGCTTCTTCGAGGTGCCAAGAGGCACAGATTCAATGCGAAACAGCTTGGCGATGGCCCAGTGCATCGCACCAACTTCGTCGCGTCCTTGTGCTGCCCCGCTGAATACGCACGTTTGGCCGTTTGGCTTGCAGATCATTGGGAAAGCGGCCAAGTGACTGTTCCTTGGATCCAGAATCGAGAACTAAAACAGCTTGGCGCTGTTGCACGCACGGCGCAGCGCGGCCTGCAACATGTCCTCTGTCTTGTCCCTTGGTTCTCTGACATTCTCCGGCATCTCTTGCTTTTGCTCGTTTGACAAGGTAATGTTTTTCTTCCAAAGCGGTCTCAAACGCACTAGGAAAAAACACATTTAGAGGATTTGGTCTGCAAATCCTTTTCGATTTTACAGTGTTCCTCAGCATTCTGTAAAATTCCCGAATATGTTCCCAATTCCCAATATCAGTTTGTTCGAACTATATGTCGACTAACCTCTGACAATCATTCATCTACCTCCTTCAAACCCTTCCATGTGTTTTGTTTGCCAATGCATGTTTCATCCCTGCCAATGGGCGGGCTATGCAACAAAACACGCAACATTGGCATAATGCCAGCATGTGAGTGACGAAGCAACTAAGGTGCGAGGTAAGCTAAATACGGTGAGGTTTCCATGAAACACATATGGTTTGAAGGCCCATCAAAACCTTGTTGATGTTCCGGCGTTCGCCAAAACACCCCTTCTGAACAAAACGCAGCAGGTCCTAAGACTGTCGCCTCAAATGACCGAACGGTCCACAGCCCTATGGTGGGGCAGAGGATTCTTGGTGCCTTTCATGGCCTTACACAAAACCGTTGACCTAACCTTGCTCACACAACCCTGGAATACTTGCCGACCTTGCCACTGAGTGTGTGGGCACCCAACCGCAAATAACCTCCTCCCTGGTAGTCTTAGCGTCCGCACAATCTTCCCACGGTACTCTGCCTGCGCGGGCTGGTTTTTAGGTGTTCAATGACCTTGCGACCATGTCAGATATGACTACATATTTTATACATCTATTGGATCTAGTAGGGTGTTGCCTTTTTCTTTCGTATCAAAGTCAGTAGCCGAATCTCCCACACTGTGGTTCTGCACAATTTCAGCTACAAAGGTGTGTGTGTGTCCACACCTGTTTCAAAAGAATTTCAACAAGGCAGGGAAACGGCGCGAATCAACAAAGAGGCAGGGGGTGGCAGCAGGAGCGAGAGTCTGCCACCAACGAAGACACTCTCGATTTCCTGGTGATAATGGGACTGATCATCCCAGCGTACCTGCTAATTTTAATTGCCTCGTCAAGTTTCACCCATGTTCAAACATTCAGTTATTCGGACCCAGCACTTCTTACAGTTGAATCAAGTCAAGGTCTACAATGCAGCGGGTAATGTAATCATCTAGAGTGGGACTTCATACTGATCCTAGCTCTTGCGAGCAACCATCTAAGTGTGTATATATAGATACAATACATATGTAGAAATATGGGCACGCATCCCCACTACAATATCGCTACCTGTTAGGGGAGGGGGGACCAAACAAATTGTAAGTTACATTTTTCCTGGGGGGGGTCCTGGTTTGATACCTCAAATATGTAAGCTTATAGCTTTTAAAATGGACGTAGAAAATGTAAGCTTACATTTTTCCCCACATCCCCCATGTGCCTAGGTGATATGTTACCGTTTCAGAGGTACTCTGTAAAATGTAAGTTGCCACGTGCCCACACAGCAAGTTACATTTTTACCACCCCCTCCCCCCCTCCTGCACTCTAAGCAGATCCCTGCCAGCCCACATCACCCCCCCCCCAAAAAAAAGAGCTTAAACTTCCACCGGTCAATCCCCAGGAAAGCCACCGGTCAAAAAGTAGAGGGGGGGTCCAACATACATTTATGGGGCCCCCCAAAAAATGTAACTTACATTTTTTTGCGTCCCCCCTCAAAAACCTGAGGCAAGGGGGTGGCGATACTACAATTACACCCAAGGGGTTAAGTTAAGGCACCCATTTTGTAAGTATATACCTGAGGAGCATACCCCCCTTTACAAAATGAGTAGGCGTGCCAAAATGTCGGCTTTGCAAAATGACAGGTCATGTAAGCACCAATGGCCGGGTAGATGCCCTCTCAATTTTTGGAGAGCTATACTTAGACATTATCCGGGGGTCATGCCCTAACACGTTCTAAGGAAATCACTGTTCAATGTCACATAATGTGGATCTCCTGCCTCAACCTGTCAAAAAAATGCAAAGATCAATTTTCTAACAACATAGCTGCTGGATGTTGCTGGGGTTGTTCACCGCTCTGCCAGCCGATCCATGTCAGTTCAGACCCCCTATCTGTAGGACAAAGTATATGCATCACCGTTGTTTTCTACTGCAACGCGTGCATATATGGCTTGGATGCTGGCTGACACTGTGCATTCACAGCACAATGAAAGTATGTTGCTCTCTTACAAAGGAAAACTACATCTGGCCATTTCTCAATCCGTGGTAACAGGTGTTCGCCCACTAGGGGCGTACCTGCGCGCAAACCTCCTGCAAGGGCTAACATGAACGACCGACGAAGGAAAACCAGACAGGGGTACAAAGACGCAAAACAGGGAGAACCAACAGAAGCAGCAGCAGAAACAAGAGAGTGGTGACAGAGCACCCAGCCAAAAACAAAAACCGAAGCCTAAAAGCCCAGACACACCATCCTTGAGGGGGGGGAGGGTGTGCACAGCCAAACCACACCCTCAGCCCAAGCCACAGCAAGGGGTGGGTAGGGAAGGAAGAGCAACAAGACAAAACAGCAGAGATATGAGCGGGGGAGGGAAGGGGCAATCAGAGAGAACCGGAGAACACAGCCACAAGAACGACAGGCGAGGGAGAGATAGGAGCTCCTGAGGGTCGGCCCCCTCGGAAAACAGGCTTCGGAGACGGCCCTCCGAAGCAACAAGAAGCCACAGGGGTCGGCCCCCCTGGGTACCAATTCGGGTGGAAGGTTAAGGATGAGGCGGACAAGCAAAGAGCAGAAAAGAGTGAGAGAGCAGCGCATGTCGGAGAAAGAAACCGAAGGAGAGGACACATACACAACCGACGTGGTTCGGACCAGTCCTGGCAGACGGCTAGGGTCGAGCGCGCGCATCACGCGACGAGCCCTCGTGCGAAGCGGGTGTCCGTTTTGGACGAGTGCGTCCCTTGCCACTGCTCTTGTGGCCGTTGGATCGGGAAGATCAAGTTCCGAGAGAAGGTTGCGCTGGCAGCCCGAGTATTGGAGCCTTGCCGGTCGAAAGCCGAGATCATGGTCCTTCCCGAATAACGGGTGGAAACACAGAGCAAGGAGGCTCTCCCTGACCAGATATGCCGGGCTCAGGGTGGTTGACCGTCTCCAGGTCCTTTTGAAGGTTAGCCAAAACGCCCAATGCATCGGCAAATTCCGGCTTTTCTCCACGGAGTTTAGAATTATGCACCAGGTGGCCCAGCGGGCCGAGAGATCCTTTTTTGGCTGCGCCCTTAAGGAACAGCACGACAGAACGTCGAGTGGCCTCTGAGCTCTGACGGTGGGCCACCTGAAGGGCCAGGCGCCCAGCAGCCTCGGCAACCCGCACGGCTTGTCGGCTTTGCTTTGAGGTCCCCAACCTTTGCAGGACATGCTAAAAAGTGTGAGACACCGGGCGCGCTACCGGGGATAAACGTGTTGTTTAAGCCGATGAAGCGAAAAAGCGTTTTTTGGCGAAAAACGGCCGAACACAGTGAACAATGAATTGGAAGTGATAGATCTTTGACCGGGTGTTCATGATTCATATATGCATGCGCGCACTCTGGGTAATGACTCTGGGAGACGGTTGCAAGTTTCTTACAAAGAGAGGGCGCGCAACCTGGCCACATTCCTGAGAACCGATTGTTCATATCATACCCTTCTTGCAAAATGTTTATTTGGATAATGAGCAGGCACTTACAGAATGAGGGGTGTGAGCCTACCATGATAGATTTGAATTTGATTTCCTTACAACTTTTTTTGCATAAACACCAGGCTTCTTACAAAATGATGTCCGGTTTCCTTCTTACAAAATGCCCAGGCGCTTGGCATTGATTTTTTACAAAATGAGCCCTTCCAACCCATTTATAAGGGCCTTAAGGCCACCAATTTCATAGTGGAAATGGGAATGGGCACGCGTGTTTTTGGGGGCCCCCTGTCAAACATACCGGACAATAACAAATAATGCGCTATATTTTTGTATAGCAACATCGCAGCGTCGAAGCAATCAAATGAGCTCGCGCAGCCGCTTGCGGCTGCGTGTCGAATCTGCTTCATGTCTTGTTCTGCCCACACCACCCGCTCCAAAATCACTAAAGCATCACCTCCAAGAGTTTACGTATACCTTTCTCGGGCCACCCCCCCCCCCGACCCCCGACCGACTTCACACATAGATAATTCCCATC